>JAJOOF010062951.1:0-87918 GCA_029582545.1 Solanum lignicaule
GTTGCCTCCGTAAGTCAAGCTGTTTTTACAGCTTTTGGCTAATACGGGGCGTCAGTTGCCTCCGTAAGTCAAGCTGTTTTTACAGCTTTTGGCTAATATTGGGGTCCTCCTCAAGGACTCCTAGGGTGGTTCCTGGGGAGTCGTATCCGAACGTTTGGACCCTAAACATGTCCACCTAGGTGTAGGAAACCATTACACCCAATTCCAACGTCATACCACAGTCCAAAACTTGGCTACAAGACCCTACAACACACTAGTTCAACTAGACTAGTTTCCGGGCGTCATAGTTGTTTCTTGACGTGTGATCTCTAAAATCACCGAGCCGACTTACATAGTCATTATTCATCAATTAAACAAGTTTCCAACTATAAACTAACATGTGAGGCTCTAAAATCACCTACTAGCTTCCATTAGATTCTGGCTTGGTCCAACTAGTTTCTACAGGGTGTTACAATATCCCCCACTTGGGAACATTCGTCCCCGAATGACACTTGAAACACATAAGGAGTGATGACTCAAAACTAGAAGCCCATCGTGTATGCATTATATCTACATTCACACACCCATCCAAAGAAACTTAAATTCCAAGATAGACATAGCTAAGGCAACTCAACAACTCACTATGTTGGCACACTATCCCTCACTTAGGGTAAGCCTACTCACTTTTTCCCAAACAATAATTCATAACATAAGGGAACAATGAAGCATCAAAAATCTTAAAGAAGACTTCAAGCCCATCATATCGAGTCACAATAAGACAAGAAATCTGGAAGTTTTCTAAACACATGAAAGAAACTCATACCGGAAAGGGATATGCGGAGATCACTCTTGATCATCCTTGGATTGGAGAGCATAGAACCTATTCTTCTTTTGAGGCTACACCTCCCCACTAATAAAGGCAACTTGCTTACCTTCTCCTCTTGTAACCTTAGCCTTACGACAATCTTTCATCATGTGGCCACTCTCACCCCAACTAAAGGAACCCTAATTCAAGAACATCAAGGACACTCAACAACCTTGCTATCTAAGGACATTATCTCCCCCTTGGGAGCCAACATATGCAAAATCTTTCAAGCATCAATTCTTTCAATTCTAAGGTCGGAGTAAGTGATCTCTTCAGCTTTTATATCCGTAACCCAAGATGATTCTAAACCATGGTGAATTACACTTCTACCTTTCTTAGAGGAGTCTATTCACTCAACCCATGAAGGCATTACTCAAACACCCTATTCCACCAATCCATCAACATACTTTAAAACTCATCATGACTAAGTCGGGTTCTACCAACAACTAAGCAAAACATCACCATCACCTTGCTAGGTAGGCACACTATCTCCCCCTTGGGAGTAAGCCAACCCAAATTCTTCTAAACATCTTTCACCACGTAAAGCCAACAATGAAGCATCACTTATACTAAAAACAACATCACAATCTATCATCTCAAATCTCTCAAGTCACAAAGCCATAATTGGCATCACAACCAACCTTTCTCCCTCACTCGTAGCATAAACCCTTCTCATAGTCACATCCTAAAGACCATCGGATAAGGGATAAGAGAGAGAGAGCTTATAGATCTATGACATGGCTTAAACAATGAAGAAATGAGACTTTTCCTAAGCATCCAATAGCATCCTATTCATAAAATGTGTCGCGACTCACACCCATGAATAAGGCTCTACTTAGATGTGGTTTGAGACAATCCCAAATTTCTTTTCCAAAAACCTTATGCTCTGATACCAAGTTTGTCACGACCCGAGAGCACCCCCTAATCGTAACATGGCGTAGTTGACCCCAAAGGGGTCGCAAACAAGCCCTTAGCACATTCATATCATAAGACAATAGAGAAATACGGGAAAGTTCGAACGTTTACAATTGAAGTCTTAACTCATAAAAACAATAAGCGGAAGTCTTTCTATACTTTTTGTCTCAAAACCATCTATTTAAAACTCAAGAATAAAAGACATTGGGACGCAGCCCATACAAAGTCTAAAACATGGGATCAAAGACATAAAGGCAATGTGGTTGTTGTCCTCGAAGCTATGAGGACTCACCAAGATCTTCAATTCTTCGAAGTCCTTGAAACTCTAACCTCCAATAGCAACTCAAAGCTCCAACCCTACATTTGGTTAGAATGTAGGCAATATGTGTTAGTACAAAGGTACTAAGTATGAAAGCTAAATAACATCATAAGAATATCTCAAATGGTTAGACAACATAAGACATAGAATAAGAGATAATAACATAATCATAACATGACCATCATAACCATAGCATAGTTTCCAATATAAGTATGATATAAACATAAGTCAACATAAGACATAATTAATAAGCATAGGAGATATATTAAGTTCATAACATACCCTCAACTTAGGTTCTCATGGTCACATCCTTCAACCTTAGGTCTTTTCATATTACAAGAGGACTACTCTATAAGCCACCTCCAAGTATACTTATGCAATACAAGGATAGCATCCCATACTACCATCCAAGCTAAGTACCGCTCTTTAGTCATTCTTGGTTATAACCCACACTTCATATTCAAGACTTAGGTCTTCTTGTCATCTTAATTATACCCTAGGTAGATGGTCATCTTTTAAGATCCTTTATGCCATAAGGATGTCACACTTCTAAGTAACCTAAAGACACACTTGTGCAATGAATGAAAGGCATCCCATACTACCCTTCACCCTAAGCATATTCTTGAAGTCATCTTAGTCATATTCATCCTACCTTGGCCGTATTATTAGTTTAACACTCAAACTAAGGAACCTCTAATCTTTAGTCAACTATAACTAGGAAAGACAACTCTAGCCCAATCCTATATCAAAGCTCTTCTTTGGTAACCCTAGGTCATACCTTGTGCAATGCACTCATAGCACCCCATAATACTAATCAGGCTAGGTATTACTTTTAGGTCCTTTTTACTATTTCTTCTTATTTAGGAACCTAGTTCCTCTCTCAGCTTTAGAACCCTATGAGGTACTCTATCTCAAGCACATCTTAGTTCCTTATTAGATTAACTCTAGGAAATACTATCTTAAGTATGTCTAACTTATCTAAAACACATGGACACTATGAGATACTTCCTTAAGCATGTCTAAGTCTATATATTTTCATGAACACTATGAGATACCACTCTCGGTATGTCTAAGCTCATCACACTCATGAACACTACGAACTACTTCATTAAGTAAGTCTTAGTTCTTTATGCTTAGGAAACTATGAGATGCTCTTCAAGCATCTCTTAGTCCTTAGGATATGGAGACCTTTACTAGGGAAACCTTGACTCAACTTACGTGAAGGATCTCGTCTCATGAGACCTAACTTTGGGAAAACCCATGCTCTACTATGTAAGAGTTCCCCCTTTTACTTGGATAGTCATCACATCTACTAGGTGTGGCTCTCCTTTCTTCTTGGAGTCCGGACGCGTGTGACACTCTTTCTCATTGTCATATCCATTTGGAGCCAAGCATACATCCCAAGGTTTACTAGTTAAGCCTTGCTTAACACTTTCTCTCGTGTAAGGATGTCCTTGACAATCCATCCATGCTCAGGTGATTTAATCACTTTCATCTATCAAAGACCTAGATCTACAGCCAACACAACAACCTAAGAACACAATATAAACTAATACAAGTCATAGTCATAGGCCCTTCTATTCATGGTTCATCAACAACTCTATTCATTCTATCCTCATTCACATTTAAATTACAAGATACTCAAGTTATAGGTTTCTTTAAGCAATTCTTATCACATTCCTCACTAGTAGGTGAACCTAGCCATAAATAATCTTTAAGGTTCAATTCAAACTTCACAAGTCAAGATCAACCCTAATTAATAAGGTCTAGTTCAATTCACATTTACATGATCCTAACTATGATCAATTAACATTCAAGACATTAAAATAGGAAGATCAATTTAGAACATTAAATCTTGCCTCTAATGACCTAAGCTCACAATGATCACCTTCATACACTTAGATTAGGGTTCATCAAGTAATCCACATGTAAACATCACATAATCATCATAAAAGCATAAGTCAAACATAATTGAATGCTATCCACTACTTTGGAATCACAATCAAGCCTTACCCATGATGTGATCACAACCATAGCAAGATTGGGGTATTTTGGATTCACAATTGAGGGATATCTATGAGGGTTCCATTCGTGGAAGAATCCATGGATGAATAAGCTTCACATACCTTCAATCAAAGCCCCAATCAAAGCTTGAATCTTGGGGAGTAATTTGGGGGGTCTTTAGATGAATGAGTTAAAGTGATTAGTTTAGAGTTTATTATACTTATATAGGTGTTAATTTAACTCATTAACCGACCTATATTAACCCCTAATTAATAACTAACCCAACCCCTAACTTCTAACTTAAAATGAAAAGCTGAAAAACTGGCAGCATCTACGTTTGGCCATCCACGGACCGTCAATTGATTAGTGGTCCGTGATTTCGTCTCGTCGATTGGACCTGGGACTGACTGTGCTTCGCTATTTCGGCCATAACTTTTTACTCCGAGATCAGAATTAGATAAACTTGGTGGCGTTAGAAAGAGGACTCAGAGACCTTTAATTGGATAGGTAATAGAACACCTAATTCGTTTTGAGCTATGATATATGACCATTTAAATTTGACCCTTACTCCTAACTAAACTGAAAAACTGGGCAGACTTACGAGACCTCCACCTACGGACCGTAGGTGGAGTGACGAGTAGTTCTGTCCCTCCGTTGTTTGGTTTTGAGGCTTGGCCATGGGAGCTAAGGCTCTCTAGACTAAGTCATGACCTATGGAGCTTGACCTATGGGGCATCACTTCATTACGGGGCTTCACTTGCCTCCGTAAGTCAAGCTGTTTTGACAGGTTTTGGCCAATGTTGGGGTCCTCCTCAAGGACCCCTAGGGTGGTCCTTGGGGAGTCATATCCGAACGTTTAGACCCTAAACATGTCTACCCAGGTGTAGTAACCCTTTACACCCAATTCCAACCTCATACCACACTCCAAAACTTAGCTACAAGACCCTACAACACACTAGTTCAACTAGACTAGTTTCCTGGCGTCCTAGTCGTTTCTTGACGTATGACCTCTAAAATCACCGAACCGACTTACATAGTCATTATTCATCAATTAAACAAGTTTCCAACTATAAACTAACATATGAGGCTCTAAAATCACCTACTAGCTTCCATTAGATCCTAGCTTGATCCAACTAGTTTCTACGGGGTGTAACAGTTATGGAGTCAAACAACAAGTATAACATGAAATTAAAGGCGAGATGAGGAACTTCGACAAACTGCCGAGTGATTCGGCAAGCTCGACCCAGCTCGCCAAATGACCCAACGTGTCTACTTTCAACCCAACTTCTTGAATTCAACCCCACAACCCCCGAAAACAAAATCAAAGCACGCACTAATCAAATTAAAGCAAGACCCATAACACCCCTTACCCCAGGATACTTAGACTTCTCCCGATTTTGCCAGATTTGGCTATCTGATGACTTTTGCCTTTAAGAATGAAATCACCCGCTCTATCATTGGGAAAATTACGTCATTTGGCACAACTATGGGTTAGTTAGACTTCAAACGACTAGACCCAACATCATGGAAGCACAACCCTACAAGATTTAACAAATTTTAAGGCACAAAATTACAGGAATTCAACATTATAAACATTACGGACAAAAATATCAAATTAAAACAGGCATTCAAACAAAATAACACTATCAGAGAGGCCCAACACACATCACTAAGATAAGATCATTGCAAATGAGTACAAAATTCTGAAAATATACTCGGGGTTCGGAAAACCAACCTTTGATGCTGATTAAATAAAGATTAAATTGCTAGGCGGCAAAGAAATCCCACTCTAAGCACCAATCAACGATTAAAACACTCAAAAAATATAAGAAATATAGAAAATAATGTGTGGGTGTGAGTTTGGGAAGATTAAAAGTGAGGGAAACTAAAGAGTTAGAAAATTTAAACCGTTGTCCCTTTAAAAACTGTCCAGTTCTCGCCTATTCAACCACATTAGTCGTGCGCGCAGACTCACTTAGCGACACGCTGAGTGGTCACTTATCTCGTCAATTTTTACAGGATCTCTAGTTAATATTGGGGTCTAAATGGTAGCCTAGATTGTGATCGCCAACCTGGTCGGTGATTCGCTAAGTTTCTCCTAGGCTCGCCGAGTTTTACAAACTCCAATTTAAAATTGTCTTGAGTCAAACGGCGGTCAAGGTCGGGCTCACCGACCTCTTCGGCAATACGCCGACTGGACCTTTAGCTCTCCAACCTGCACTTTTCAACAACTTTCCCACTTCGACCTACACAAACAACACACCATTATTTCTTAAAGCAAACATAAAGCGATAAACACTTGGGTTGCCTCCCAAGAAGCCCCTTAGTTAAATCATGGCACGATGCAAGTCCACACTTAAACCTCATTTATTTCATTTGTCATTGTGTCACTAGGCAGTCCTCCTCTTTTCTTAGGGTAGAGTCGAGACAACGCATGATCTATGAGGGTCTCAAGCAACTGAATGGACGTGGAGTTGGAGGCAATCATTTTATTTATCATTGCAACATTCTCCCGTAACTCTTCCAGTACTCTATCTTGCTTATTGGCTTTGTGGAGAAGAAGTGTGAGCATTGATTCGCTTGTCCGTCCTCATTGTTCTTAGGCTTGCTCAGCTCATGAGGAGGAATATATCGATCCTTCTTTTTGCCCTGCACTTCAAACTTCATAATCTTTTTGGTTAACTTGTCTAGCTGAGTTAACAAAGTGGCTAAGTTGAAATCCCTTTCTACTTCTTGGTTGGACTCAGCCATGTGATCAAGGAGTTGGGCTACTACCACATAGGGTTGTCGTACAAGACCACCCAGGATAAGTTGATCAGTCAATCCTTTGTTCCCGGGACTAAGACTCCTATAGAAGCATTCCAGTAGAACTAAATCGAGAATCCCATGTGTTGGGCATTGCATCAGCAGTGCTTTAAACCTCAGCCGCAACTCATGAATTTTCTCACCTTCTAATTGCTTGAAGGCTAGGATGTTATCCCTAAACCTCATCACTTCTAACAGAAGGTGATCCATTTGTTCATACTTACTATTTACACACATTCTTCCTATTTCAACACACAAACAAGCAAACCAAAACTAAAATAAAGTAAGTATCACTATAAATAACAAGAACAAAATTCAACTTGACTAAAAATTATCAAATAACACCACTTTTCGGCAGCGACGCCATTTTGATTGAATAACGCTATCAAAAACACTTCATCCAATACTAAGCATCAATGATCATTAAGTAGTAATATAACCCAACTAAGTGAGTTGGGGTCGAGTCCCAAGGGAGTGGTACATATTTGAGAATCAATAGGAAAGCATAAATATGCTCAAGTCAATTATAACTAGAAACATTTATGAGTAAAAGCATGGTTCAAGTTAGGGGTGACACAAGTGTGAAATAGAGATGGGTTTTTGGGTTGTGATTGAATTATGGGCTAAGGTAGACAATTGGGTGATTGTAATTAATAGTGAATATCTATAAATTAGTGAGTAAGTTAGACTTTAGCGGTGATAAATTTTCTCTCGAAAAATTTACCCCGAATCAAATTGGTTTCTCTCGAACACCAATAAGCAGCAATTAAGAACAGCGTATGCTTTAGTACATTAACTCTTTTGAGCTGAATGTGTGGAAAAGGGTTTAGGTTTCACTCTTTCGAGCTGAATGTGTGGAAAAGGGTTTAGGGTTCACTTTCTCGAGCTGAACAAATGATAAACCAATTCCCATAGACTATCAAATCAGTAATCTTGGTTTTAAAACCTCTCTCTCAAGCAAGCCGAAAACACGAAGGTAGATTTTCATTTACAACTACAACCCTTTAGATTAAGCCATAATTACTGAATGAAATCACTTTTAAACAGCATTTACAGTAACGGTTAACAACACCTAGCAACTAAAGCAACCCATAATCACATAATCACACCCCAAGAATTGGGGTTTTATGTAGACATCATAAAAAGGTAAAAATTGTTGACAAATTGTGTTTCCATCAACTGAGTAAGATTGATATTGTCTTTACAAAGGTCTAAGATGAAGAATCTTCAACACCCACTTCCAATTTCTCAGAAATGAAAATCTTCAAATCAACACAGCTAAGGAAATATTGTCTCTAAACTCAATTCTCAGCTCTCAAACTTGAAAATTGAACAATAATGAAAACTATTCAATGCTAGATAAAAATCTGATGCTAAACTAAGAATTTAAAAATGTATTTATAGTAGCCAAAAATGTGCTGCGAAGGACAATTCGCAATAAATCGGGATCGCTGATCCACTTGGCGATCCGCCCTTTGGTCAATTTCATCGCCTTTTTGCTTCTTTAGCAACTTCAAGATCTATAACTTTGGGCGATATAGCATTGCATCGTGGAACCATTTAGCGACTCGCCAACTGCTCCTTTCTATCACCGACTTGATTTTCTCCTTCAAGGCTTGGCACACTGGAACATTAGGAGAGACCATAGCCATTCGGCAACTCACCCAATGGTTTAGGCGATCCTCAAGCTTTCTTTTCTTTATTCTTGCAGATACCTTGTTCCTTTTTGCTCATTAGTGTCCATGCTTTGTTCCTCAATCTAAATACCTAAAATTCAAGGAATTACATCAGTTATTGGTACAAAATATGCATTTGAGGACATTAAATCTATTAAAATAAAGCCCTAAATGAGTCCTAATCATGGACTCATCAAATACCTTGAATTTAGGTATGAATGGTGATAATAAGAAGTAAAGTTTTGACAAAAAGTCTTGTATCCATGAATGCTAATCATTAGGGTTTTGATAGTAAAGTCAATGTGATGATCTAGATATGCTAAGGCTTTGAGAGTAAAGTCTATAAGAGGATAGAAGCTTAAATGGATGGAGTTATGGTGGAAGATCTTTTCCTACTTAATCTACCTAATAAATGCTTGAATATGTGAAGTGATAGATTCACTTGAGTCATGATAATACCAATGTTTATTGTAGAATTATAGATATGGTATGTATGTATGAATTTGACATTACATGAAAGGTTCTCACACATAGAATGATTCTAGGTTGAAAGGTTTTCTCACCTAAAATGAATCTAAGTCCTAGGACTGTAAGATCTGATGAGGCTTGTGGTGATTCCACTTAATGACCTTTACATGATAGGAATGTGTGGTGAGTTCCCTTATTCCTAAATTAGTTAGTTATGGGGAGTGTGAGGTGATTACCCTTTAAATATGTGTGATTCCCAAGGCAAGCGGTGATTACCCATTAGCCTTTATGTTGATCATGGAGGCGATTACCTATGATCCTTATGTGATGATGTGGAGGAAAATACCTATATTCCTCCAATAATGAACTTAGAGGCGAATACCTATGATTCATTTATTGTATGACTAGAGGTGAATACCCTTGTCTTTATGATTCCATGATATGTGTGGCTTGAGGTGACTTCCCTTGTCCTTCATGATGAACTAAACAGTTATGCCTTGAGGTGACTACCCTTGCATTTATGAACATGATCATGATTAGTTTGGATGTAGTTCTAGATAAATCTCAAATACATGCATGACTAAGAGGTGATTACCATTGTATTTATGATGTTAGAAGATGATAAACATGAATGATTAACCTAAAATGTCTAGCTTAGCATGGGTAGGATTTGCAATCTTGTTCATGCATGGCACAAGCTTGCCTTAAGGTGACTCATGATGTGTTTCTCTTATATGATGTATGCTTAGATAGGATTATGCTATAGTTTCCTTCTTTGACATGATATGATTGACTAAAGTGATAGTTCCTTTGTCTATATAAAGTAAGCTACTAATGAGACCAAAGTCGGGTAAATATGACTATGATGACTTCAAGGTTATGTTTAGTGTGAAGGGTAGTATGGGATTCCTTTCATACATTGCCCAAGTGTGCTTTGAGGTTACTTAGGAGTATGGTTCCCTTATGGTAAGAAGACCTTAAGAGTTGACCATGTATATAGGCTATGATTAAGATGACCAAAAAGGGATACTTGGCTTGGGTGGTATTATGGGATGCTATCGATGCTTTGCACTTGTATGCTTTTGAGGTTACTTGATAATGGTTCAATTATGTTAGAGATGACTAAGAGTCAATTATGCTTATATGATGCTTATGTTGAAGACTTGGTTTATCATGATTATGACTTATCTCCTATGCTCATTAACTATTTCTTATGTTGACTTATGATAGTATGATTCCTATGTTGGAGATTATGTTATGAATATGTTATTATCTCTTATAATTATGTCTTATGTTGACTAACCATTTGAGATGCTTTTATGGTGTTGTGCTAGCTATCATACTTGGTCAATTTTGTACTAACGCATATTACCTACATTCTAATCAAATGTAGGGTTTGGAGATTGAGTGCAACTCTTGGAGATAGGTTTCTAGAAGTTACAAGGAGTTGAAGATCTTGGTTAGTCCTCATAGCTTCTAGGACAACACCCACATTTCTTTTATGTCATTATTTTCATGTTTAGACTATTGTATGGGCTATTTCCCAAGAGTTTATTCTAAAAGTTGCATTAGATAGTTTGAGACAAAGTATAGAAAGGCTTCCGCTTGATTTTATAAAAATTACTTAGATTGTAAGAGTTTTAAATTTTCCCGTGCTTTTCTATTATCTTATGTTATGATATGCTAAGGGCTTGTATGAGATCCCTTCGGGGTAAAGTATACCATGTTATGTCTAGGGGGTACCCCTCGATCGTGACAGTTACTCAAGAAGCTTTACTTAGTATGGGTGAGATTATTAGATCTTATTCATGGTTTGCACAAGTATGCTTTGAAGGTATTTATGATATGTTCCTCTTATGATATGATGATCAATGTAATGAATATGCTTATGACTTATGCTTTTCCATTATCTTCAAAATGATGTTTTAACTTAGTAAATTGCATGCATTCAACTAAAATGTCCCTTTTTGCAGGTTTTCATAGTTTTTATGCATGACTATTATACATAGTGCAATTTTGTACTAACCCATATTTTTCCTACATTTAACCTAAATGTAGGGTCTGGTTCTCAAAGTGATCGTCATTGTGGCTAAAAGTTAGATTTTGTTATTCTCCTAGCTTTATGGTGAGTCCTTATGATTCGAGGACGGAGGTGATCTTTGTAGTTCATTTCTTGTATTTCGTTTTAAGACTATGTTGTATGGGCCGTGACCTTATTCTATTCAAGTATTGTAATAGATGGCTATATTGAGACAAGTCTAGACTTCCGCTTTTCTTTATGAAAATTTTGGACTTGAAATGCATTTTTACTCTTATTGTTCTATTGCTTATGTTATGATATGCTAATGGCTTACATGAAGCCTTTCGGGATTCTATGTGCCTTATTACATCTAGGGGGTACCCCTGGGTTATGAAATACTTTGTGTCAGAGCACGTGGTTTAGAATGATTCTAGGATGATGTCTCATAAGCCACATCAAGCATAGTCTTGTTCATAAGTTTAAAGTGCGCCACATTTATGAATGAGAGTATGTAAGATGTTTAGGAAAATTTACTTCTTTCATTACTCTAAAGTCGTGCCATAGAGTTTAACTCTATAAAGTTCCTCTCCTAATCCTTCTTTTGTGTCTTCAGGATATGAATACACGAAGGGCTAATGCTAGAAGGATGGAAGATGAGAATGTGAATCAACGAGCTCCTCCCCAAGCTAATCAAGCTCCAGTTGATCCTTTGGTTGAGAATGCGACCTATGCGGAGTTTAGGTCTACTATCCAAATGTTGGCTCAATTCGTGACGGCTCAAACCAATAGAGAAGTTATAGCTCCGGTGACTCCTAATCAGAATTCGGCTGCTTCAAGGGTTAGGGATTTCTCTATAATGAACCCTCTCGAATTTTATGGCTCCAAAGTGGAAGAAGATCCCCAAAGGTTTATCAATGAGGTTTATAAAGTTCTTGTTATTATGGGGGTGTCGTCAGAAGAGAAGGCGGAGTTAGCCTCCTACCAACTAAAAGATGTTGCTCAAGTATGGTATGATTAGTGGAAGAGTAGAAGACCCATAGGAGCAGGCCTAGTAGGACCCAGTAGAGAGGTGAAAAGAGCTAGAACCGGTGATGGGAACTTCCCTAATGCTAGGCCCGATAGACAATGTCGATGAAGGATTAGACAAAGGTTTCCAACCAAGGCTCCTCTAGTGCTCCAAGGGTCAACAAGGATAGGGTTTCCAACCTGAAAAATCAAGGAGGTAATAGTAGTGGTTCATATGTTACTAGGGTTAATTATGCAAAATGTGGAAGAAAACATGATGGTAAGTGCCTAGTTGTCACCGATGGGTGTTTTAGCTATGAGAAGATTGGCCATAAAATGAGAGATTTTCCAATGCTTAAGGTTAAGGGAAGAGAAGATAAACAAGATCCTCCAAGGGGTTCAAATTGCAATTCCCCAAAGCAAAATCGCTTTTGTGCTCTTCAATCCCGAGGTGACCATGAGAGCTCCCTGGATGTGGTGACCGGTATGTTAAAAGTTTTTTCTATTGATGTATATGCCTTGTTAGATCCCGGTTCTACTTTGTCCTTTGTGACACCTTATGTGGACATGAAGCTTGATGTGCTCCCCAAAGTGTTAGTAGAACCTTTTTCGGTCTCGACCCCGGTTGGTGATTATGTGGTGGCTAGAAGGTTTTATAGGTGTTGTCCCATAGAGTTTACTCTTGTTGACTTTGTAGGGTTAGACATGCTAGACTTTGATGTGATTTTGTGTATGGATTGGTTGCATGCATGGTATGCCTTTATCAATTGTAAGACTCAGGTGGTTAGATGACAATTTCCAAATGAACCTATCTTAGAGTTGAATGGGGGGAATTCTATACCTAGATGTGAATTTGTCTTTTGTCATAAAGCTAGGAAGATGATATCCAAAAGGTGCATTTACCATCTTGTTAGGGTGAGGGATGTTAAATATGAACCCCCCTTCTGTTGAGTCGGTTCCAGTAGTTAATGAGTTCCCAGAAGTTTTCCCCGATGATTTGCCCTATATTCCTCCCGAATAGGAAATTGATTTTTGTAGTGACCTTTTAGCAGATGCACAACCTATCTACATTTCTCCTTATAAAATGGCTCCGACTGAGTTGAAAGAGAAACTAAAGTATTTATTAGATAAGGGCTTCATCAGGCTAAGTATCTCTCCATGGGGTGCTCGGGTGTTATTTGTAAGAAAGAAGGATAGGTCTCTCAGAATGTGCATCGATTATTGACAATTAAATAAAGTGACCATCAAGAATAAGTATCCTCTCCCAAGGATAGATGACTTATTTGACAAACTTTAAGGGGCTAGATATTTCTTTAAGATTGATCTTCGTTCGGGTTATCACTAATTGAGGGTGAGAGGGGTTGATATTCAAAAGACGACCTTTAGAACCCGGTATGGTCATTATTAGTTTGTGGTGATGTCATTTGGGTTGACTAATTCTCTGGCGGCATTTATGGATTTGATGAATAGGGTGTTTAGACAATACCTTGATATGTTTGTGATTGTGTTTATCGATGATATTTTGATCTATTCAAGGACTGAGAATGAGCATATGGACCTTTTGAGAATTTTGTTGTAAGTTCTTAAGGACCGACCACTTTTTGCAATGTTTAGCAAGTGTGAATTTTGGTTAATGTTCGTAGCTTTCCATGGTCATATTGTGTCAAGCAAGGGTATTGAGGTAGATTATAAGAAGATGGATATGGTCAAGAGTTGGCCTAGACCTCTAACTCCCTCCGACATTAGAAGCTTCTTGGATTTGGCCGGTTACAATAGAAGGTTTGTTGAGGGATTTTCCTCCATTGCTTCTCCTTTGATGACTTTGACTCAAAAGAAGGCTAAGTTTTTGTGGCCGGAAGTTTGTGAGAAAATTTTCTTAGAGTTGAAAGGTAGACTTACATCCGCTCCGGTGTTCACCTTACCGGAAGGTACATATGGTTTTGTGGTGTATTGTGATGATTCTGGAGTGGGGTTGGGATCTGCGCTCATGCAAAACGGTAAAGTGTTCCCCTATGCTTCAACGCAACTTAAAGTCTATGAGATGAATTATCCTACCCATGACCGTTAATTAGCGGCGGTTGTGTTTCCCTTAAAAATATGGAGGCATTATTTTTATGGGGTCAATGTGGATGTTTTCATTGATCACAAGAGTCTTCAGTATGTGTTTAGTCGAAAGGACTTGAATCTTCGTCAACGAAGGTGGTTAGAATTATTGAAAGATTACGACATGAGTGTCCTTTAACACCCCGAGATAGCTAATTTTGCAGAGGATGCACTTAGTATATTGTAAATGGGTAGTGTGGCTCATGTAGAGGATGAAAAAGAAGAATTCGTTCGTGATGTGCATAGGTTGGCTCGGCTAGGTGTACAACTAATGGATTCCACCAATGGTGGCATCATGGTCCATAATGGTTCCGAATAGTCATTTGTGATGGATGTGAAGTCTAAGAAAGATCTTGATCCTATATTAGTTGACTTGAAAGAGTCGGTACTTAAGAAGTCCATTGAGGCTTTCTCCCAAGAGGGCGATGGGGTGCTTAGGTACCAAGGTCGGTTATGTGTTCCGGATGTTGATGGTTTAAGGGAACAAATTTTAGAGGAAGCTCATAGTTCTCGGTATTCTATTTATTCGGGAGCCACCAAAATGATTCGTGATCTACCTGCTATTGGGGGAATGGTATGAAGAAGGATATTGCGGGATTTGTAGCCAAATATTCTAATTGTCAACAAGTTAAGGTTGAGCATCAAAGGCCGGGAGGCTTGTCCCAAGATATAAGTATTCCCACTTGGAAGTGGGAAGATGTGAATTTTGACTTTATTGTTGGTTTGTCTCGCACCCGAAGGCAAGATGATTCTATTTGGGTCATTATAGATCGGATGACAAAATCAGCCCACTTTATTCCCGTAAAGGTTTCTTATTCGGTAGAAGACTATGCTAAGTTGTATATAAGGGAAACAGTGAAATTGCATGGAGTCCCTCTAACTATTATTTCCGATCGGGGTACTCAATTTACTTCTCACTTTTGGAAGTCATGCCAAAAAGGGCTTGGCACTAAGGTTAAGCTTAGCACGACATTTAATCCCCAAACCAATGGGCAAGCAGAGCGTACTATCCAAACATTGGAAAATATGTTAAGGGCATGTGTTTTAGACTTCAATGGTAATTGGGATGACAACTTTCCATTAATAGAGTTTGCCTAAAATAATAGCTATCACTCAAGTATTGGTATGGATCCTTTTGAGGCCTTGTATGGTAGGAGATGTAGGTCTCTGATTGGTTGGTTTGAGGTGGGAGAAGTTTCCTTTATAGGTCCCGAGCTAGTTTATGAAGCCATTAAAAAAGTTTGGCTCATTAAAAAGAGGTTGAGAATGGCTCAAAGTAGACAAAAATCTTATGTCGATGTGAGAAGAAGGGATCTAGATATTGAAGTTAATGATTGGGTCTATTTGAAAACTCACCCTTGAAGGGTGTGATGAAATTTGGCAAGACAGGGTGACTTAGTCCCCAATATGTAGGCCCATATCAAATATTGAAATGAGTTAGCAAAGTTGCCTATAAGTTGGATTTACCAAATGAGTTGACCGTGATTCATTTGGTATTTCATGTTTCTATACTTAAGAAGTCTATTGGAGATCCGGCATCCATTATTCTCCTAGAAGGGTTTCATATGAAGATGTTCCGGTAGAGATCCTAGACCGGCAAGTCAAGATATTGAGAAACAAGGAAATAGCTTCCTCAAAGATTTATGCAGAAATCATTTAGTTGAGGCTGCTACTTGGGAGATCGAGGCCGATATGAAGTCCCGATATCCTCATTTCTTTCCTTCTACTCCTATTCAAGCTTGAGGTAAGTAGTTCCTCTTCCGTTTATGTGTTTTGGGAGTCATGTGTGTTGTATGCGTTTTACAATGATTTCCTTATGTTATGCAGGTTCTTGAGAAATTCATGTTTAGTATGAAAATGAGTTTTTATGATTGATTTTCCTCATGTTGTTGGGCATTGAATAAGAGTTGCCTATTTTACTTCATGAGATGAATTGATGAACATGCTTTCATATGCTTATGAGAGTATTTGCAAATTGGCTCCATGATATTTTGTTAAGCATGCTTTTAGTTGGAGAAGGTAGTCCCTCCTATGAATATGCGAAATTTTAAGTTTCATGCATAATGGGTTGTTAGATGTAGATCCTACTTCCTTCTATTGCATTGATTATGTTTGAGATGGAATTGAAGTTTACTCCTTTGAGTTGTGCATTATTTTGATGTGTCATACATGTTGGGTTGCTAGTCGTGAGTCTTTATTTTCGTAAGGTGTCTGGATCATCATTCGAGGACGAATGTTCCCAAGTAGGAGATATTGAAACACTTTGGAAATTAGTAGGCTAAACTAGAGCTTAACATTAGGGTATGAGTCGTAAATATAACTCCCCGTACTTAGAAAGAAAGGGTTTTGTTTTAGGACTTCAAGGTAGGACTCCCAAGGACCAACCATGGGTCCTTGAGGAAGATCCTATGAATTCCCTGGAGAATGACCTATGAATGGGGGACCTATGCCCTGTTGGTCCACCCACGCCTCGTGGGTGAGGGGTCATGGGTCAAGGTCTCAAAAATAGGCTCCAATAACTCCACCCACGGTTCAACAGCACGCCACGTGGGTCCATCCACAGACCGTGGTCCTGGGGTCGTGGTTTGTCACCTGAAACTACTTTTTGGTAGTTCTAAGTATATAATGAATTTAGACCCCTTAAATTAAGTTATCTTCCTCATTATTCAAACATCCCAAACCAAAATCAACTTTTCCCCAAATATTCTTTCTCTAGAACTTCAAGGAAGAACAAGAAGGAAGTTGGAGCTAGGGTTGAAGGAGCAAGGTTTTCTTCTCAAAATCATTGGATTTCAAAAATAGAAATTCCCCAAAAGATAGGGTTTGACTCCAAGTCATGGGGTTCGTTTCAAAAATGATTCTAATGTTTGAGTTACTTTACATTATGATTGAATTGATGATTTATTATGGTTTGTATGTTAAAATCCCCAAGAATCCATGAAATCCCCATATTCCCAATTTATGACCTTGTGATGTGGTTGAATTAATGAAAGAAGGATATTATGAGATTATTCTTGTAGTAATTGAGCTATTTGAGTTATATTATTATCCATGTCTAATGTAGTAATTCTAGATGTGTTGGTGAATATGATCTTTGATCGTTGAAGGGTAATGTATAAGAATTATGCATGATTATGAGATTTATGTATATGCTTTAAGAACACTTTGAGAGTGTAGTGATTATGATTATGATCTAGTTGTTGTGTTGTCGAATGGTTATCCTCATATACACACATATGTATGATTATGATATGATGTGAAAGGTTTTCTCACAATATGATGATTCTAAGGTTGAAAGGCTATTCTCACCTATTGAATCTATGAGTTATAGTATAAATTATGTTGGATTGAGTGTCAAGATATTCTTCCATGAATCTGAACTTAAGTCAAAACTTAATATGTAATCCATGGAAAGTAATGCTTAGCACCGAGTGGATATGAATATGAGATCGAAGCTTGTATGATAATTGAGTCCAGCTTGCCAATGAAAGATTTTACACTAGTTGAGTCCGACTTTCCAAATGGGTTCCTTCTACCTTAGTTGAGTCCGGGTTCCAAGGTATATATCTCATGAGATGGAAACCTTCTACCTTAGTTGAGTCCGGGTTTACATTAGCAATCTCCTTATCCCATAAACTATGTGGCCTCATAGGTATTTTGCTAGTGGATCTACCTAAGCTAAGAATATGGTTCTACCTTAGACATGTAGGACAACCCCTTTTCAGTGTGGGGTAGACAATGCATTCCATGGTAAGCTCACATGGTCTATGTTTGTTAAGGCTTATTCCCCATTATGACAATAGTATGTACAAAAATATGAATTATGAACTATAGTTACTCAAGAATCTTTACTTAGTATGGTGAGATTATGAAATCTTATTCATGCATTGCACAAGTATGCTTTGAGGGTATTTCTGATATGTTCCTCTTATGATATGATGATTAATGTTATAAATATGCTTATGACTTATGCTTTTCCATTATCTTCAAAATGGTATTTTAACTTAGTAAATTGCATGCATTCAACTAATATGTCCCTTTTTGCATGTTTTCATGGTTTTTGTTCATGGCTATCATACTAAGTGCATTTTTGTACTAACCTATGCTTTTCCTTCATTATTCCTAAGTGTAGGGTCCGGTTCTCAAGGTGGTCATCATTGTGGCTAAAGCTTAGATTTGTTTATTTTCCTAGCTTTTTGGTGAGTCCTCATGATTTGAGGACGGATGTGATCTTTGTAGTTCATTTATTGTATTTCCTTTTCGAACTATGTTGTATGGGTTGTGACCCTATTTGATTCAAGTATTGTAATAGATGGCTATATTGAGACAAGTCTAGACTTATTGTTCTATTGCTTATATTATGATATGCTAATTGGCTTACATGGAGCCTTTCAGAGTTCTATGTGCCTTGTTACATCTAAGGGGTACCCCTAGGTCGTGACAAATTGTCTCGATATCCCCCTATTATGATTGCCGATCCTAAGGCTAGGATAAGTAAGTTTGTTTTGGGTGTGTCCAAGATAGTAGTTAAGGAATGTCGTACCACTATTCTTATGAAGGATATAGACATTTCTCGTCTCATGGACCATGCTCAACAAATTGAAGAAGAGAAACTTAAGGAAAGGTCTAGGGAGGTAGAGAGGGCTAAGATCGGTGATGGTAACTTCTCACATTCAAGGTCCGATGGATTATTAACGTTTCAAAGACATTTCATTTTGTTCTAACTGTCAATGATTGTAAATCAGTACAGACCCAACCAAAAGAGTTGGGGTCGATCCCACAGAAAGTAGCTTGCTTTTGTATTCGAATATGAAATTATGATGGTGACCTTTCCAGCTGAACAAACAAAACGCTTAGGAGTCTATAAGTCAAACTCAAATACGTCGTTACCATTCCAAACGAATAGTTGTCGAACTACCAAACCACTTAAACAATCTACAAGGAACTATCAAATAAAGAGATAACGCTTGGGGGATTGACTAACCAACAACAGAATTCAACTCAACGGGTGAATATCATTACCAACAATGTTAATTCGTCATGGTTAGAAGGAACTATAGGTAAGGCACTTTTCTCTCTAATAATTACCTTTTTCCACTGAGTTATCATGAATCTCACCACTATCCATCAGAAGACCAGCCCACGATCTTATCAAATCTACTCTTTCGAGGTAGATACAAAGGCAGAATCTCAAGTTTCACTTTTTCAAGCTGAAACCATCTCGACTCACTAACTAAGGATGAAAAATTACTACCTTAGCTCTACTTCTCTCTCGGGAAAGCATAAAGCTCTGAAGTATATTACACTATACATGCAATATTGGAGTTAAACCATAGTAAAAACTCAGACCCACTTCAAATTAACACAAATAATCACTAATTAATAGCACCCATTAAGTAAAACGCAATAATTGGTCACATTCTCAAACCCCCAAGGTTAGGGTTTTAGCCAATCATAGTAAAAATAAGAAATTCAATACCTGCCACATTTTCCATAGCTGGGTAAATGAAATTCGAAAGTCAAAAGTGAATAATATCCTCTCTATTACAAAACCCCATTGAAAAACCTTGCAAAAATTACTTGAAATCAACAATAGCAGTGTGGCTTTTTTGGGCCAATCGGCGAGGAAAGTCGGGCTTCGCCGACCATTCGGTGACTCACCGATCGTCTTTTTATCTCACCTTCTTTCTTCACATCTTCCTCGTCCAACCACTAAAATTTTAGGTGATCCAGATCGGGATCGTCGTTTCATTCGGCGATGCGCCTTTTTGTCTTTTAACTCGCGCATCAACATTTATCTGGATCTCCATTAGTACTTTCGGCGACATAGTCGTCCTTCACCTATGCAGTCCGCGTCACACCGAATGGAAATTCTTTCCGCCAAAGTTCCTCCTATTTCAAGATCAGTGTTCTGTAAATTTAGGCGATAGAAGATCAACTTGGCAATCCGCCGAGTTATCTCTGCAATCATCAGGCTTGTTTTTCCTCTCTCTTTTAGCTTGTGTTGCCCTTGTTGCCCATTTCTGTCTTGGCATTGTTCCTCAATCCATATAACTGAAAATTAAGGAATTATCTTAAGTTGTTTGTACAAATTAAGAATTTGAGGACATTAAATCTATGTAGGCAAGGCCCTAAATGAGTCCAAATCTCGGACTCAAAACACCCCCAGCTTAAACTTTTGCTTGTTCTCAAGAAAAACTCAAGTTCAGCAGTTCAAAAAGGATGTCGCAAATAGTGCTACAAAAGCCTCAATCATGAATGCACACAACATGAATCAACTTACTCATGGAAGGATCAATTGTGCACTTAAGTATTCAAGTTGTGACTCACCATTGTCAAATATTCTCAAGTTCACAATACTTTCTACAAATGCAAGTTCAAGCTTAACAAAGGTACTCAAATGCCCTCACTTCAAAGATGATTCAATATTCACACACATTTCTTCAACAATTTATAGTTCCGGAATCACATACAACTCTCACAGTCACAAAGATGAACACATGCATGACTTCACTCATAGGTTTGACCTTATTTTCCAATCAACATTCGTTTCAGCTCACTGAAGATCAAAAAGGTCTTTTCAAGGCTTCTAACGGGGCTGCGTTAAAAGGTATGGTCATTTAAGCTCGGTGGCTTCTATCCCCATGAAATGTGGTATGAACATCACTTTCCTTCCTTTTCTTTAGCAGTTTCACTCATGTTCAAAATTCACCCTATTATTCACTTCCAATGGAATATCGGACACCCCATTTCTTTTGCAACTTTCACAACTTTATTTCACAACTTTTTCATTATTTTTCTTTTTCATTCTTCTTTCTTTCTCTCTTTTTTTTTCAATGAAGGGGTTCCATATTTATCCAAACCATGGCTCAAAGGGGAATTCTTCACATTTCTTGATTTACCTTCTCTTTTCACCACACCCCCAACTTAAGCTTTTGGCCTAAGTTGGCTATTCAAACAAACCACATTTCATGAGGATTATGGGTGAATGGATACAGAGAGGTCTCGATTGCTCAAGTCTCTTCCAAGAAAAGGATAAGGATCAAAAGGGGGCTCAAGCAAAGTTCACAGATCTCACAAGGTTGGCCACAAAAGATGTATATTGTCAAATTATTTCACTCTTCCAAATTGTTGCCTAAGATCATTTCAAGAGCTTGCATCACTTAGTCAACCTGACCAACGGGGTAAATTCTAGATGTCATCACACAAGGTTCACAATAAGCTCATCACAAAAGGCATTTGCACCAATATCAAATGAGACTCCACACTTTCGCTAATGTGTAATGTTCATCACAAGTGACCCCATTCGATAACCGGCTAGTCACAACGAGATGTAAAAAGTCCACATATTGTCTATTCAACTTCATTTGGCCTCATCGTAGCCGCACATTCATTTTTGTTCAATTAAGAGCAGTATTCATTTCATCGGTATTGATCATAACTGATACTCAAATTACTTTTTTGAACGAGCATGGGACTCAATTACCAAACACCTACCCCTACCAAAAGCATCCAACATTGTCCCCAATATGAGTAGAGAACAGAAAATAGAAGAAATAAAAAATAATAAAGATAAACACTGGTATGTAAACACGCAGAGTAAGGTGAAAAAGAATCTTCACTAGGTGCCCATTTGGCAAAAACTTGTAATAGTCACCGAAAAGCCTTGCGATTTTCCCAATGGTCTGGATATCGCCATTATTTCCAGTATGCAACCCGTTCATGAAGGGGACAAAAAGGCGGAATTGAAGGAGTTCTCCGAATAGGTTGGCGCCACGGATAATGGACTTGAAACCTCGCTGAATGATCCATTGGGTCAGGCTATCAGAGCTAGAACAGAAGGGCGAGGAAAGTCGGTTCGCCCAATCACTTTGGCGAGTTGCCAAGTGATGTAGGTTCCCTGCCAAATGTTCCAGTATCACAACCCCATTTTCAAGTTCCAGAAGGCGAACTATGTCGGGGGTACAAAACAGCTTCGGCGATCCGCCAATGGAGTCTTTACCTCGCACAAGTGCCTACACCTACACAATCAATGCACATTATTTAAAATACTAACACTTGGGTTGCCTCCCAAGAAACTCCTTATTTAACATCGTGGCATGACGTGGAAATTCTCTCAAGCATCTTCCAGATACACCAACTCAATCAGAGAAATATCCTGGCATTCGCCAAAGTACAACTTGAAATGCTGCCCATTCACTTTCAATGCAGGTCCCTCTTTACCTTCGACTTCAATGGCATCATTTGTAAACACCCATATTACTCTAAATGGACCAGACCATTTGGATTTGAGCTTTCCTGAAAAGAGTTTGAGTCAAGAATTATATAGTAACACCCAATCTCCTACTCGAAACTCTCTCTTAAGGATTCTAGAATCATGCTACTTCTTCATCTTTTCCTTATAAAGAGCTAAACTTTCATAAGCTCTGAATCTGAATTCGTCCAATTCATTTAGCTGATCTACTCTCTCTTTTGAAGTCTTTGCCCAATACAGATTTAAAGCTTTCAATGCCCATAATTCTTTGTGTTCCAATTCAACCGGTAAATGGCATGATTTTCCGAAAACTAGCTAATACGGAGACATACCGATTGGTGTTTTGTAAGAGGTGCGATACTCCCACAGAGCATCATCAAGCTTTTGAGACGAATTAGTCCTATTTGCATTCACTATCTTGGCAAAGATACTTTTGTTCTTCCAATTAAAAACTTCAACTTGGCCACTCGTTGGGGGATGATACGGCGTTGCTACTTTGTGTTTAATTCCATATTTTCTCAATGGGGATGCAAAAAGCTTGTTGCAAAAATGGGATCCCCCCATCACTAATAAAAGCCCGAGGAGTTCCAAATTTGGCCTAGATGTAGCGTTAGAGGAATTGAACAACATATCTCCCTTCATTGTTTGGTAGTGCGATAGCCTCCACACATTTAGAAACATAATCTACTACCACAAAAAAGTACTTATTACAAAATGAGCTCACAAATGAACCCATGAATTCTATTCTCCAAATGTCAAATAGCTCAACCTCTAACATTAAGTAGACTTCTTAACAAACTCATGAGCATCTTTGTAAAGGGATGGACAGTAGTAACCACTTTGAAGAACTTTAACAGTTGTACGTACCCCACCATGATGACTCTAACCGGTGAAACATTACAAGCATAGACAATTTCGTTGGCTTCTTCCTTCGGAACACATCTACTAATGATATGGTCTGCACATTCTATAAATAAATATGGTTCATCCCAAAAGTATTTCTTGACATCGAACAAGAACCTCTTTCGTTGATAGAAGTTCAGTTCGTTCGGCATTAATCCACACACCACGTAATTAGCAAAATCAGAATACCAAGGAGTTTGTTGGAGATTTTCCATGAATACCTATTCATTGGGAAATACATCATTTATGTCTACCTCCGGCTCGTCATCTTCCTTGCCTTCCAATCTTGGTAAGTGGTTAGCCACCTAATTTTCATAACCTCTTCTATCTTTGACTTCAAAGTCAAATTCTTGCAACAATAGCACCTACCTTATCAATCTTGGCTTGGCATCCTTGTTTGCCATCAAATAACATAGGGCAACATGATCAGTCTGAACAATCACTTTAGTGTCTAGCAACTATGCCTGAAATTTCTCAAACGCATATTCTACTGCAAGAAATTCTTATTCTATAATTGTGTAGTTATGTTGAACACCGTTTAGAGTTTTGCCTGCATCGTAAATGGGGTGAAATAGTTTGTTGTGCTTTTCCCCAACACGACACCTAATGTCGTGCCACTTGAATCACACATCACTTCGAAGGGTTCTGACCAATCGAGACTAATGATACCCGGGGTGGATATCAATTTTTCTTTCAAACACTTGAAGGCCACCATGCACACTTCGTCAAAATTGAATTTCACCTCCTTCTCCAAAAGTTTGCATAGTAGGTGTGCAATTTTTGAGAATTCTTTGATGAACCTCCGGTAAAAGCCGGCATGCCCCAAGAAACTACGAATAGCCTTCATCGAAATTGGTGGTTGTAACTTCTCAATCACTTAATTCTTTGCTTTATCAACCTCCAACCCTTTTTGTGACACTTTGTAACCAAGAACTGTACCTTCCCTAACCATGAAGTGGCATATTTCCCAATTTAGGACCAAATTTTTCTCCACACATCTTTCAAGAACTTGTCCCAAGTATGCTAAATATGCTTCAAAAGTGTCACCTACAACCGAGAAGTCATCCATGAAGACTTCCATTAAATTCTCCACCATGTCAACAAAAATAAATAGCATGCAACGTTGAAATGTTGTCAGAGCATTACATAACCATAACGACATCCATTTGAAAGCAAAAGTTCCATATAGGCAGGTGAAGGTAGTTTTCTCTTGGTCTTCTAGAGCAATGGATATTTTATTATAACTAGAGTACCCATCAAATAATCAATACCGTCCTGTCTTTGAAAGTCGATCAAGCATTTGATTCTTTTTTGGTCCATGAGTTTAACTTCTGGTAATCCATGCATACTCGCCATCCGGTCACAGGTCTCATAGACACAAGCTTCCCCTTTTCATTTGGAACTACTATGATGCCTCTTTTTTTGGTACACAATGTACCGAACTTACCGATTTGCTATCTGCAATAGGGTAGATCACACCTGTATCCAACCACTTTATTATGTCCTTTTTCACCACATCTTGCATCAGTGGGTTCAATCTCCGCTGATGTTCAACACTCAATTTACATTCACTATCAAGCTGAATTTTATGAGTGCAAATGCCGGGAGGAATGCCCCCTATGTCAACAATACTCCAACCTATAGCTTTGATTTGTCTTCTCAACACCTCAAGGAGCAATTTTACTTGCTATTCAAGCAAATCAGCTGGAATGATCACAGATAAGGTGTTATTTTCCCCCAAGAAAGCATATCAGAAATGGGAAGGAATTAGTTTCAACACGAGATTTGGTGGTTCCTCCAGTGATTGGCTTTGCGGGAGGACTTTCTTGATTTTTTAGATCAATGTCCATCTTCAATGGAGTCTTTGAATATTCCCACATGCCTAAAAGAGCTGCTACTACCTCTTCGTAACCTTGAACTTCGAACTCATCATAGTTAGCAAGCACGGCCTCAAGTTGTTCACTCACACACATCAAATAGCTCACACTAGCCACCACCTCATCAATAACATTCAATAGTAGAGAGCACGTGAATATCACTTGGGTGCTTCATTGATTTACAAACATTAAAGGTTACTTCATCTTCGTTCACCCCGATCTTCAGTTCTCCGCTTTCAACATCCACCAACGCTCTCCCGGTTCCCAAGAATGTTCTTCCCAAAATGATGGGAATTTCAACATCAATCTCGTAATTGAAAAGGACAAAATTAGTCTTGAAAATGAATTGGTCAACCTTTACCAAGATGTCATAGAGTATCCCCACAGGGTGTTTAATTGATCGGTCTGCCATCAAGAGTCTTATTATTGTGGATTTTGGTTCACCCAACCCAAGTTGTTTATAAATTGTGTATGGCATGAGGTTGATGCTTGCTCCTAAAGCACATAGGGCCTTGTCAAATTGGAGCATGCCGATGGTGAAAGGGATGGTGAATGTCCATGGATATTCTTTCTTTTTCATCATCTCCTTAGTCATAATTGCATTACAACTATAAGAAACTTTGATCGTTTCAAAGTCGAAGCTTCTTTTTTTGTGACTAATTCCATCATAAACTTGGCATAACTCGGCATCTCCAACAATACCTCCACTAGAGGGAGATTAATCGATAATGTCTTGAACACCGATAAAAACTTCTTGAACTTCTTATCCTCATTCTTCTTCTTGAGGCGTTGGGGGAATGGATGAAGTATTTTGGGTAGAGGTTGCACCAATTTTTAGATTGGGTTGCTTTTTTCCACATATTTTTGTGACCCTTTTGCAATGCTTTGTTGGATGAGCATTTATTCTTCCTCAATACCTTTGTCTTCTTCATGCGCTTGAGCTTCTTCATTGCCCGCCGCATCACCTATCGCCACCTTTCCACTACGTGTAACCACAGCTAGACCTCTATCACCATTTTCCCTCGTCATATTTGGCTCCAATTGTGCTGAAAGTAAACTCAATTTACCTTCAAGTAGCTTGATTGCATCCGTGTGAGGGTTCACTAAATTATTCAATGAGGAAATATCGGCCTTCATCCCTTTTAACAGATCATCTGAACCTTCAACTTTGTCAAGGATACGTGACAACAAGTCATTCACCCGGGGGCTACTTGCACGCCCTTTTGACTTTGGTCTCTCACTTGATTGAGTATGGTCTTTGTCAGGCTCATCCTCTCTTCTCCAATAATAACTTTGCTCTACCCATTCCTGATAGTATCTTCTTTGCTATTCCTCTTTATGAAAGTTCCATCCTCGCTGTAAATAGAGTGGGATGGAAACCCTCCTCATACCTCTTGGAATTCCAAACTTAATTCTCCCCCAACTTTGAATAACCCGAGGAGGAACCCTCCTCAACTCTAAACACTCCACTTGTTCCCTTGGGCTTTTTCACATTCTGTAACACATGCTCTTGAAGTAGTTCCATTTGGGCTAACATCTTCTTGATGTTCTTATCCCTTTGTCTTTCATTATCAAGTTTCTCTTGAGTCATTCTAAAACAAAAAGGCGAAACTTGATCTTCTTGAGTGTACCAAGCTTGATTATTTTTGTCATGTCATCAAGAAGAAATGAAGCCACCTCAAATGATTGTAACATTGTTCCCCCTCGAACAAATTGATCGGCCACTCCTTATTTACAGAATCAAGACTCCGATAAAAATATTGGAGTAGCAAATCATTTGGTATCCCGTTAGGTGGGCATTCAAGTAGGAGTTTCTTAAATCTGAACCACGTCTCATGGATGGATTCACCCTCGAATTGCTTAAAACCTTGAATGTTATCTCTGAGTTTCATCATCCTCGACGTAGGAAAGAACCTAGTATTGAATGCCGTGGTGAGCTCATTCTACAATGTGATAGAATTCTTTGGTAACTCAGCCAACCATTTGCTAGCCTCCCCCGTCAAAGATAGTGGGAATAACCTGAGCCGTATTAACTCTTGCGACACATTCTTGAATGAAAACTAGCAGCAAACATCTATAAAATTTCTCACATGCTCATGCAGATCTTCATGAATCAACACTCTATAAAGTATATTCATATGGAGGGATGAAGAATTGTGCTCGTGACCTCAAATATTGCATTTTCATCAGTTAATGGTAGGCAGATTGCACCCATTTCACCCAATTGGGTTGCGTTGTACACACTATTAATATCATCGATACCATCTTGATGACTTGCTTGGCTGCAATTCACCTCTGCCTCCCTCATTCTTACTTCTATTCAGCCCAAACAATATGAATGCGGTGCATCCTAAATCGATTAAACTACAACCGACAAATTCACACATTTAACTTTGATAAAGAAACTCTAAACAACTCTACTCCCTAGCAGCGGCGCCATTTTAATTAAGGTTTCAAAGAGACTTCATCCAGTTCTAAGTATCAACGATCGTAAATTTGTACAAACCCAACCAAATGAGTTGTGATCGATCCCACAGTGAGTAGCTTGCTTTTGAATTCGAATATGAAATTATGATGGTGACCTTTGTAGTTGAACAAACAAAACGCTTAGGAGTCTATAAGTCAAACTCAAAGACGTCGTTACCAATCCAAACGAATAGTTGTCAAACTACCAAACCATTTCAACAATCAACAAGGAACAATCAAATAAAGAGATAACTCTTGGGGGATTGACTAACCAACTGTAGAATTCAACTCAATAGGTGTATATCATTACCAGCATTGTTAATTCGTCATGGGTAGAATGAACTATAAGTAAGGCACTTTTCTCTCGAACAATTACCTTATTTCCACTGAGTTTTCTTGAATCTCAACACTATCCATAAGAAGACCAGTCCACGATCTCATCACATTTACTCTTTCAAGCTATACAGAAAGGTTGTATCTCAAGTTTCACTTTTTCAAGCTGAAACCGTCTTGATCCACTAACTAAGTATGCAAAATTACTACCTTAGCTCTAAACTTTTCTCTCGAGAAAGCATAAAGCTCTGAAGTATATTACACTAAACATGCAATATTGGAGTTAAACCACAGTAACAACTTAGACCCACTTCAAATTAACACCAAAATTCACTGATTAATAGCACCCATTAGGTAAAACTCAACAATTGGTCACATTGTCAAACCCCCAAGGTTAGGGTTTTAGCCAATCATAGTAAAAATATGAGATTCAATACCTGCCACATTTTCCATAGCTCGATAAATGAAATTCGAACGTAAAAAGTGAATAATATCTTCTCTATTACAAAACCCAATTGAAAAACCTTGCTAAATTTATTTGAAATCAACAATAGTAGTGTTTTTGCTCTCTATCTTTTGTTCCTCACAATTTCTGAATGCTTTCTCTCTCTTCAAAAAATCAATTTATACAAGTGTGAGGTGTAGCTTTTTGGGACTAATCGGTGAGAAAATTTGGGCTTCACCGACCATTCGGCGACTCATCGATCATCCTTTTGTCTCTCCTTCTTTCTTCACATCTTCCTCGTCCAACCATTGAAATTTTAGTTGATCCAGATCGGGATCACTGTTTCATTCCGTGATGCGCCCTTTTGTCTTTTAGCTCACTTATCTACATTTATCTGGATCTCTATCGGTACTTTCGATAACTTAGTCGTTCTTCGTCGATGCAGTTAGCGTCACGCCGAATGGAAATTCTATCCGCCGAAGTTCGTCCTATTTCAAGCTCAGTGTTCTATAAATTTAGGCAATAGAGGAGAAACTTGGCGATCCACCAAGTTATCTCGGCGATCAACTGCCTTGTTTTTCCTCTCTCTTTTTCAGCTTTTGTTGCCCATTTCTGTCCTGGCTTTCTTTCTCAATCCATATATCAGTTATTGGCACAAATTAAGCATTTGAAGACACTAAATCTATGAAACCTAGGCCCAAAAAGAGTCCAAATCTCAAACTCATCAACGGACATGATTGTTCTATGTTTCGTCAAAGGTTTTCTGGCAAAGGTTCATCCAATTCTCCTCCTATAGAGTTTCTAACCCTAAGCCTCAAGGAGGAAATTGTAGTGAATCGTCATTGCCTACTTGTGTTAAGTGTGGAAATAAGCACGAGGGTAGATGTCTCATGGGTTCCAATGCTTGCTTTTTTTATAGGATTGTCCCTCAGTTGTTACGAATGAAAGAGATAATCATCGACGGTCTCAACCTAAGCTTTCATCTGTTCACAGTGGAAGTCAGAAACAAAACCTATTTTATGCACTTTAGCTCGTGGTGAACAAAAGGGTTCTCCCGAATTGGTTACCGGTATGTTGAAAGTCTTCCAACTCGATGTTTATGCTTTACTTGACCCCGGTGCTACCTTGTGTTTTTGACACCATATGTGGCTATGAGGTTTGATATTCTTCTAGATTTGTTGTTAGATCATTTTTCTGTCTCTACTCTTGTTGGTAATTCTATTGTGGCTAAGAGGGTCTATAAAAGTGTCCCATCTTCTTGTCCCATAGAGTCACTCATGTTGACCTTGTAGAGCATGATATGCTAGATTTTGATGTTATCTTTGGTATGGATTGGTTGCACTCATGTTATACTTCTATTGTTTGTAGAGCCCATGTAGTCAAATTTAACTTTCCAAATGAACCCATCTTAGAGTGAAAAGGAAGAAATTTTATGCCTAAGGGTCAGTTTGTCTCTTGTCTTAAAGCTAGAAAGATGATTTCTAAGGGTTGCATTTACCATCTAGTAAGGGTGAGGTATATAGATTCTGAGATCCCTACTCTTGAGTCGGTCCCTGTTGTAAATGAGTTTTTGTAAGTCCTGATGATTTGCCCGTTATTCCTTCCGAAAAGGAAATAGACTTTGGTATTGACCTTCTCCTAAATACACACCCCGGAAGCAACACGGCGTACTCGACCCCGAAGGGGTCTTATACATGCCCCATAGCATTCATTCATGGCATAGGTAATCGAAATAGTACATAATTAAAACTTTTTATTCAAAAACCATACAATCTAAAGACATTTATAAAGCAGCGGAATTCTAAAGTCTCATATGGACATCTTAGACAAAACTTTATACAAGATAAGGTCATGGCCCTTTACAATCAAAATTTTAACAATAGTTTTAAAACATGAAAGAACTTAGAAACATTAAAAATCCTTGTCCTCGATCTATGAGGACATACCAAAAGATGTCTTGGAGAAATCTATTCCAAGCTTGACTAGGAAGGATCAAATTGAGTTCCAATCCCTACACTTCATAAAGGTAAAGAAAATATGGGTTAGCACATAAACTACTAAGTATGATAGCCATGCAAAAACATGCTCAAAAAGGACATTTGTTTGAAAGTCATGATATATACCATTTTCGTAAAAACATCATGAACATTTATAAAGAGGCATAATATAAGTCACAACCAACATACCAGTCATAATTTCACATTAGAACATAATCTACATATGAGCCTTTGCCTTCACCTTAAGCCTTCACCTCAAGTAACCCTCAAGCTATACCTTGTGCAATGTATGGATAGAGTCCCATACTACTTTCCACACCAAGGTACCACATTAAGGTCACTAAAAGTGAGCTTACCATTCATCCTTTCAACCATTACACAATAAAGCATATAAGATACATAAACATCACATAAGTCAAATCAACACCTAAAGGCCATCACCTAGGGCAACTCTAAGTCATACTTGTGCAATGTATGAGTAGCATCGCATACTACTACTCACACTATGTACTCCTTGAAGCCACCATAGACAAGGCACATTCATATTCAATAAGTCATGACAAGGAAGTAATTCATGATACAATCCAAGTATTGCATGCATGTTCACATTAATCATATAAGTCAACATTCTTCATTAACTTCATTACATTAAGAGCACCTTCCTTCATTAGACCTTTAGCCAACATTCTCATTAACATCATCATAAGAGCACATTCATTACACTTAACATTATAAAGGAGCACACCACAACCTCTCTCAAAGCCTTCTTGTGCAATGCATAGATGGCGTCACATACCACCACCCACACTAAGTAGTGTATTCTTAAGAAGCCATAGTGCATTAACATTCTTTGTGGGGGTAATCTTTAACCGACATAGACCATGAGAGCTTGACATGGAATCCCGGTGTCACCCTCACCGGATAAGGGATTCCTACTTGCCTAATGTATTACCATTATTATTTAGCTTATGTGGATCCAGTAGTTAGACCTATCTGGGCACATAGTTATGGGATAGGTAGATTTCTACTAGATACCCCACCTCAACTCATAGATGAGCACCCATCTCAAACCATATCCTCTTGGTGCTTAGCATTATTTCCCACAGAGTACATTACATTCATTACGTTAGTTCATTATGGGATAAGGGATTGCTACTAGATAACCCGCCTCAACTCCCGGATGAGCATTCATCCCAACCCAACATTCATTGATTAATTGGAAAGCTCATAGATTCAAAGACGAGAATAACCTTTCACCTAAGAACCCCATTATTGTGAAAAAGTCCTTTCACAACAAGTCATTAACATTCATTAGAGTACAATTGAGAATAGAGTTTCAATAAGTACTTCATTATTACATTATCATAATTTGTCATTAGAAAGCATTTGAAAACGTTTGATGAAAGAACTCATGAGATTGAGTAAAAACCTAGATTTTCATGATTTGAAATCACCTATGAATTGGCTCCTTGAATGAAAAGTTAAACAAGGATCAAGACTACCATACCTTGCTATTGATTCCCACGAAATTCCCTTGAAAACCCTTTGAAAACCTTGTAGATTTTGACCTTGGAAGCTTGGAGTCTTCACCTCTAATGGAGGTTCTACAGAGAGATCTTTTTAGAAGGGAAAGGTAGTTTGTATTTGGGGTTTGAAATAATAGAATGTAAAATAGAGTTTGACACTTTTAATACTCTTAAAATACCTTAATAAAGTTAAAATAACTGTCCCCCAACTTATTAGGACTTGGGATGAATTTACAAATTCACCTCACACTTAGCCGCGACTAGACAACAAAATAGGTTCAATTGACGCCCTAGACCTACGGACTGTGAGTCCATTCACAGACCGTCCTATTGGTCTGTGATCTGGGACTGGGGCATGTTTTTGGAGGTGTTGACTTATGGAGGCCATCCACGTGGCGTGGATGGACCTACGGGTCATGAAGCCCATCCGTAGGTCATCATGCTTTTGGCAGCTTTCAAGGTTCTTTGGGGTGTTGGGGGTTAGACTAAGGGTCCTCCTCAAGGACCCCTAGGGTGGTCCTTGGGGAGTCGTACCTTGACGTTTAACCCCTAAACCCTTCAACCATGACTCGGGACCACATCAAACCACCCCAAACCTCACTCCAAACTCAAACACACACAAGTTAGGCTCTAGTTTCACTTATTCATTTTTAGGGTCGTTACATCATATTTCTTCAATCGAACTGAAAGAATTAAAGGAGCAATTGAAATATTTGTTGGATAAGTGTTTCATCCGACAAAGTATCTCTCCATGGGGTTCTTTTGTTTTGTTTTTAGAAAAAAGATGGTTTGCTTCATATGTGTATTGACTACCGATAATTGAATAAGGTCACAATTAAGAACACGTATCCCCTTCTAAGGATAAATGATTTGTTTGACCAACTTCAAGGAGCAATTTATTTCTCTAAGATCGATCTCCACTCGAGTTATCACAAACAGAGGGTGAAGGAAGATCACATTCCGAAGACATCTTTTTGAACTCGGTATGGTCATTATGAGTTTTACTTCTTTCATTTGGGTTGCTAATGCTCTGGAGACATTTATGGATTTGATAAATAGGATTTTTAAACAATACGTTGACATATTTGTGATTATGTTCATTGAAGATATATTGGTCAATTCGAGGAATGAAGACGAGCATACCGATCATTTGTGGATTGTGTTGCAAGTCCTCAAGGACCAATCATTTTTTGCAATGTTTAGCAAATGTGAGTTTTGGCTAAGGTCCGTGACTTTTCTTGGGCATATTATGTCTGGTAAGGGTATTGAGGTAGATCCTAAGAAGATGGATGCGGTTAAGAGTTGACCTAGACCTCTATCCCCTTTGGATATTAGAAGTTTCTTGGGTTTAACCGGTTACTATATAAGGTTTGTTGAAGGGTTTTCTTCAATTGCTTCTCCATTAACGACATTGACTCAAAAAAAGGTCAAGTTCATATGGTCTGAAGTATGTGAAAAGTGTTTTCAAGATTTGAAAGATAGACTTACTTTCACTCCGATGCTGACATTACCGGAAGGGACTGATGGTTTTGTTGTTTATTGTGATTCCTCAAGAAGTGGGTTAGGGTGTGTCCTTATGCAAAATGGGAAGGCTAATTCCTATGCTTCAAGGAAACTTAAGATTCATGAGAAAAATTATCCTACCCATGACCTAGAACTAGTGGCGGTTGCTTTTGTCTTAAATGGAGGCATTATTTGTATGGTATTCGTGTAGATGTCTTTACCGACCCCTAATAGTTTGCAAGTTCTATTTAATAAAAAAGATTTGAATCTTCGCCAAAGGAGGTGGCTTGAATTATTGAAGGATTATGACATGATTGTTCTCTATCACCCCGATAAACAAAATTTTGTGGCGGATGCTCTTAGTCGATTGTCAATGGGTAGTGTTGCTAATATTGAGGATAATAAGAAATAGTTAGTTCAAGATGTTCATAGATTGGCCCGATTGGGTGTTCAGTTAGTTGACTCTACCAAGGGTGGTGTTATGGTTCACAACAATTGAGAATCATCTTTTGTGACTAATGTGAAGGCCAAGAAAGGCCTTGATCAAACTTTGGTTGAATTGAAGGAAACGGTGCTTAAAAAGACTGTTGAGGCTTTCTCCCAAAGGGGAGATGGTATGCTTCGATACCAAGGTCGTTCGTGTGTTCCTAATGTAGATGACATGAGAAAACAAATCTTGTCAAAAGCCCATAATTCTTGATATTCTATTCACCTGGGAGATACCAAGATGTATTATGACTTGCAGGAGGTCTATTGGTGTAATGGGATGAAGAAGGATATTGAGGAATTTGTGGCTAAATGTCCTAATTGTCAACAAGTGAAAGTTGAGCATCAAAAGCAGGAAGGTTTATCTCAAGATATTAGCATTCCTACTTGGATGTGGGAAAATTTGAACATGGACTTCATTGTTGGCTTTCCTCTCACCTGGCGGAAACATGATTTGATTTGGGTCATTGTAGATCGAATGATGAAATCTGCTCATTTCATTCCCGTCAAGGTTTCTTATTCGGCATAAGACTATGTTGAGTTTTTTTTTGAAGGAAATGGTAAGGTTTAATGGTGTGGCCATATCCATTATCTTCGATCATGGTACCTATTTCATTTCTCAGCTTCGGTAATCTTTCCTAAAATGTTTTGGTACTCTTGTTAAGCTTAGTATGGCCTTTCATCCACAACTCTTTGCACAAGTGGACCATACGATCAAAACTTTAAAAGTTATGTTGAGAGAATATGTAATCGACTTCAAGGGTAATTGGGATGATCACTTGCCTTTGATTGGGTATGTGTATAACAATAGCTATCACTCAAGTAGTTGTATGGATCCATTTAACGCTCTATATGGAAGGAGGTGTAGATATCCTATAGGCTCTTTTGAAGTGGGTGAAGTTATCTTGATAGGTCCCGAGTTGGTACATGAGGTTATGGAGAAAGTTTGACAGATTAGAGAAAGATTAAAAATAGCTCAAAGTCCAAAAAAGTTCTATGCCAATGTTAGGAAGAGAGATCTTGAGTTTGATGTTAATGATTGGGTCTATTTGAAAATTTCACCCATGAAGGGTGTAATGAGGTTTGGCAAGAAAGGAAAGCTTAGTCCCTGATATGTGGACCCATATGAGATTTTGAGGCGTATTGGCATGGTTGTTTATGAAGTAGAGTTGCCTAATAAGTTTGCTTTGGTATATCCAGTTTTTCATGTCTTCTTGTTGAAGAAATGTGTTGATGATCCAACATCTATAGTTCTCTTACAAGGGTTGGAAGTTAAGGAGAATCTTTCTTATGAGGAGGTTTGGTTGAGATTTTAGACCGGCAAGTTAAGAAATTGAAAAATAAAGCAGTTTCTTCCGTGAAAGTTCTTTGGAGGAATTAGTTAGTTGAGGGTGCTACTTGGGAAACCGAGACCGATATGATATCCCATTTTCCTCATCTCTTTCCCTCCGTCCCTACTCAAGCTTAAGGTAGTTAGATCCTCATGGTTTACTCATTGGGTGCCATATGTCATATATATTCCCATGATTTCCACATTATGCATGATTCATGAAAAGCTTAAATTTTGAGAAAAATGAGTTTACATGATTGATTCCTAAATGTTTATGTACATTTGAGTATGAGTTGCATATAGACTTCATGATATAATGTTTTGAACATGTTTAGCTTTGAGTTGATGTTTCCTCCTTAGATATGTGCATTTATATGATTCCATTAATGATGGGTAGTTAGATTGTGTTTCTACCTTCCTTATGATGTCTTGAATCTCATTCGAGGATAAATGTACCCAAGAGGGAGATATTATAACACCTCGATTTCAAAAAAGAGAAAATTTAAGTCCTTCAGAAAAATCTGGTGCCAGAACCGACAGACGCCACCAATAGTCCGTTGTTTGACACACGAACGGTGGGTAGGTCCGTGGTTGTCCAGTCGAGCTTTTCTAAAATGTTAAGTTTCAGTACTTTTTCAACGGTTCACCAGGACGGTCAGTTATTCAATGCATGAGTCGAATATAGGTTCTATAAGTGAGTCCAGACTTTGAGAAATTTAGAGGTTGAAAGTGGTGACCCACGCCCGGGACCAATGGTCCGTCGTTGGACCCACGGTCTATGGTGTGCCCCATCGATTGGGACCCCAAATTTCAGACTATGATCCCAAATGACACCCGAACAGAATGGACTGTGGTCTGACCAACAGACCGTCGGTCTAGTTGTCGATGGGTGCTGCCAGTTATTTTCTGAAGGGCTTTTGGGTCTTTTCTTAATTATTCTAGACAAAAGTATGTCATTTTACCCTTCACCAATTGAAATTATTCCCTAAAATTCCTAAAAAATGAGCAAGTCTTCCTCTCAAATAATTCTCTCTCTAGAAGTTGAAGAAGAAAGCTAGAGTTTTCAATTCAAGTTGACAATTCCACTATTTAAGTCAAGCGTTTGGCATTGAGGTATGAAAGTTTACATCCATGGAGACATTTCCTCCATGGAGTTCCTAAATTCTATAATTTACAAAGCTAGAATTCCCCAATTGAGTTAGGGATTTCTCCTATGTCTAGGGTTTTTTTCAATGTTGATTTGTTTAATTGATTTATGAACTTTATTGAATAAATTGATATATTTTCATGATTTTAAGATGAATCCCCATAAACCCATGCCTAACCGATGTTTTATACATATTGAGGATTGAAAGTGGGTTTTGAACTATGAAAGATGAATTATGGAATTATGGATGTTCTTATGAAATTGATGAGATATGATATAGATTACTTTGAGAGTAAAAGCACATATGTTGTGGTTGTGGTTAATTGTTGTGAAAGGATTTCTCACATAACCACCTCATGCATGAATGCGAAAGATTTTCTCACATAAAGGATTCTAAGGTTGAAAGGTCTTTTCACCTAAAATTAACCAAGAATAAGGAGTTATTCTAAGAATGAGGTAGGCGGTGATTACCCATGACCTCTAATGAAAGACAAAAGGTGATTACCCATGTCACAAGATGTAAGGACAAGAGGCGATTACCCATGTCCTTTAAAGAAAAGATAAATAAGAATAATAGATATTCCGTGGGAGTTATGCTTAGCACCGAGTGTACAAGTGGAGATTACCCATGTCCCATAAACTCTGTGCCAACATAGGATTGTCTAGATAGACATTAGCTAGTAGATCCACGTAAGCTAGAAGTTCATGGTCTTACCTTGGCAAGTAGGACACCCCTTTTTGGTGTGGGAGACACCTAATCTGTTTTGATAGCTAACATGGTCTTGTATGTCGTTTAAAGGTAAGTCTCCCACAATGATGAACTAAGGTCACTTCAACAATTATCTCACATGTGGTTAAAATGATGTCTATTTGCATTGACCACGTTTATGACTTAAGTCTTCTAACCCTTTTTATATCATGTTTTATCTTGGTCATTGCATACCATGAAAGATATCCCTTATTTAGCATGTTTTCAATTGTTTTATGCATGACTATCATACTTGGTACACATTTGTACTAACGCAAACTCTTGCCTACATTTCCCAAATGTCGGGTCCGACCTTAAAGATTCAAACTTTCTTGGCTAGGGATCTCATATAGGAGATTAAAGATTGGTGAGTCCTCATTACCCGAGGATTGAGATAGATTTCCTTTCTTATTTACTTTATATTTTTGAACCTGATGTACTGCTACGCCCCGATCTATCTTATGTACTAGATGTCCTTGAGACGATGTTTAGACTTTTGCTTTTCTCTATAAAACTTTGCTATGTTGAAACTGTCATTTAAATCTCTTATATTCTATTATCTTATATGATGAATGCTAAGTGACTTGTATGGGGAGTCTCGGGGTCTTATACAACATGTTAGACCTAGCGGCTACCTTGGGTTGTGACACAGCAATAGGTAAACCAAAATCATAGTCCGGATCCAGAAGTAACAGGATATCATTAGAAAGAAAACAAAAGCGAGGAAGGGAGCAATAAGGAGAAGAAAGTGAAGGAAACTAATATAGACATAAAAAGACAATCCCAGACCTTGGCACTAATCAGTACTTGAGCTTCAAGTAAAAATATGAGTACAAGGGTTTTAAAATACAATAACTCAACAACCCTCTCTATAATAAAAATGAAAACTAGTCCTACGGAACATAGAGGGAGATTAGAAATGCCAAACCTCGGGAGCTCACCCCAGTCTCAGAATACCAAAAGTTGCTTCAAACGAGATCCAAATCAATAGTGAGAACTCGTTGTATGATCAACAGGGTGTAGAAGTACTGTATGAGTACCAAAAATTGATACTTTGTAGGAATAAACTAATCGGGCTCCAAAGACAAAGCAAGTAAAAACATCAAGTAATTAAGCACAACACTGGTATCTAACAATGAGATGTAACATGAAAATATAGGTAATAAATATGAAGGTACTTAATACACTGGGTAAGAGACCGAGTCCAATAAGCATACCTGGAGGCGCAAGCCCAACAACCTTATCCCAATAAAACCTTGCCATGAAAGTCAACTAAAGAAGGCATGACCCATTGTAACACCACTACTCAACATAACCATGAACGAATCCAGAGTACCAACATAGGGAAAAATTAATCACTTAAGAAACTAAATATCAATCCAACAAATATACAAAATTATAGTCAAACAATAACTAGATCCCCACAAGGCCAAAAGGTTCAAACAGTAAACCAAACAAACCCCCATAAAACTAATTGGTGCAAAGAACAACAAATTATAATATTGATAGGCAATACATATGAATATAGAAAATGCAGTAGAAACTAGTTGAGCCATCAACACCAAGTATCGCAAAACCATGTATATACACCTACATCATGTTATTATAGCTAGGTTCGACCCATGCAACTTCGTCCTCCTATTCGGTAGGTTGCATGGACAGAGGGACTTATAAGAGACTCGGGAAGTCTGTATACTCTACCTTGTCCATATCAAAGATTTCCAAATGTATGTATATATATATATATATATATATAGGAATAGGGACATATATACTTCCGAACTATCCTAAATGTTATGATAATACCCTTCGTCATATTTTTGGGCCATTGGTGCCCATGTCGTAAAAAAAGAAGAGCATATACACTTTGACGGGGTGCTTGGAATTCATGAATGCAGGACCTAGTTTGCCAATGGAGAGAAAAACCGAAGATGCACCTTAAGGGTTGCATCAGCTAAACTTTAAGAGTTGAAAATACTTCGACGAGGTGCTTAGAATTCATTCGAACCCTATGCACACAAATGAGATATGCAACCCCACCACATTTGGTGTTCCAGATTGAAAGATGATATTGAAACTTCCAACAACGGGTATCTCAATTAAATGAGGGTTCCACTCTCAAACTCCAGTTTATATCAAATTCCACAAGGTAGCTCTAAATTAGCCCGAACGTCTCGGGATTTGCACCGAAGGTCCTTCTAGGACTAACCCAACGTTCCAAAGCTAAAAAAAAATCTCATAATTTATTTTCAACACCGTCTATCTAAACTTTTGATTGAAATCAACCATTCAAACTTCAGAATCTCAAAAAATGAAACCTACTCAAAAACCAAATGAAGGGCCAGGCGACCAAACTATCAGTCCCAGAATTTCATAAATAATTTAAGGGTACTATAGGAAAGCTCTAAACAATAAAAATATCATAAATTGAGGGAAATGACTTGAAGGGTCAATACATAACTCAAATGGGAGCGCTTCCATATACCTTACAGGGTATAACACATATCTCTCTTTTGTAAATACACTAACTAAGCCTCAAAGGGATAAAGGATTTGAACTACAATGTTTTATACTCATATGCTACAGTGGCAGTTAGTTATGAGACCTAGATTTTCTAAACCACATCCTCTTTGTGGTAAATAATCATCCGAAAGTAATATATATACCCTCATAATGTATCATGAAATTATGAATGAAATCATATTATGAGTCTTTTCTCAAACCTATAAAAATGTACTGTTGGTGGGACTATGCTCACAACTATCTGAAACATGCTAATATTCTGAACTTTTATGATAAAAGCCAATTATTTTGAATATCATATCAATATGTGATTGAAACTTTTAAACTTTTATAATGCATGTTTCAATTGACTAAAATTTCTTAAAATATATTTTATAAAATAGATAAAAAGAAATTTCATGAAAATATACTTTCTTGAAATAATGAACTTGAAGTTTAAAAGGGAAAATGCATAGCTCCCTCAACTTGTCTTGAAAAGTCTGTTACACTCTTAAACTGTCATGATGAGCTATTAAACATCGTTACTACTAAAAAGTGAATTTCATATAACCTTGAGACCACCACGCTCACAATATGTGGTGTATTGCACTATCTGCCAAATAAGTGCTACGTCAATGCCATGTCAGAAATTATAATATTTTTATTCTACTTTTTTCTTTTCTCTTAATTATTAATGAATATTTATTTTGTTAACCATATTTTATGTTTATTAATCTCTAATTAATGATTACAAATTTCTAATCATTATATAATTTTCATTACTAAATTTCACTCACTTCAACTCTTATCTCATTGGAAAAATCATGTTCGGTCACCTTCATTATTAAATCTTTGTTCTTCACTACCACTATATCACCTTCAATCCACCTTCTCCTTCATAACCTACCATCCAATATCATAACCACCACTATCAATATCATTTTTTTATTTTTTACTGTAACACCCCGGTATCGAAAGAGGGAAGTCTAGCAAATTTCAGTACTTACAAGTGCCATCCACGAGGAACCAACCACGGACCATGGGTCGAACCACGAGCCATAGGTGAGTTCTTAGAGAGGTCCACGCAGAAGTCTGTCTAGACCATGAACCACGGCTGGACACACGAACCGTCGATGGGTCCACGCGTCGTGGTCAAAGCGCTATAGGTCAGACCAAACTCTCTGACCACCAATGACAGCCGTGCCGGATGGTCCGTCGTCCTGACCACGATCCGTCGGTGGTGGATTGTGGGTCTATGCTGGTAGTTATTTTGCAAGGGCAGTTGGGTCTTTTCCAAATTAATTAATTCATATACTATGTCGTTTTGCCTATATTTATAACCCCTATATAAGCTTTTTCAACTCCTAAATTAACCAATTTACTTCATTCTTCCTAATTCACAAAACAAAACCAAATTCCTCTCTAAATGTTCTCTCTCTATAAACTTGAAGAAGAAAAAGAAGAAGAAGAAGAAGAAGGATTCACCTAGGGTTTCAAGCTAAGGTTCCAATTCCTCTATTCAAATCTAGCATTTGGACTCAAGGTATGATAGTTTTCATCCGTACCATCCATGGTGTTCCCAAATTCCTCTATTTCAAATGGTAGAATTCCCCAATTGAGTTAGGGTTTTCTTCAATTAGCATGGGTTCCTTTCATTATTGATTTAAATGATTAAATTATGATATATTATGCAAGAATTGATGAACATGATGATATGATGATGATTTCTCCATGAACCCATGTAATCCCCCATGTTTTCAAGTTATGAATCATATGATGTGGGGTTTTAATCTTCAAGGAAGAGTTTTATGAAACTGAGCATGTATTGCAAGCTTTACATGTATTTATCATTAAATCCATATATAACCCATGTTTTTAAGAGTTTATGATTGAAAGTGGTTTTTGACCTCAAGATGTAAGATTATGGACTTATGCATTGTTTATGAATCTATGCAAATGTTATAAGGGTGCTTTGAGAGTAAAGTACTAATGTTGATGTTGTGTTGTGAAAGGATATTCTCACTAAAACACATACTAGCATGATGTAAAAGTTTTCTCATTTAGAACGGATTCTTAGGTTGAAAGGCTGTCTCATCTAATTGAATCAAAGAATAGGAGCTATCTTTTAATGAAACTAGCTTGAATTGGTTGTCCAAGGGCACCTTTTCATGAATAATGAAGTCGAGTAAGAAATGACTACTCTGCGGCAATTTATGCTTACCACCAAGTGGATATGGATAGTGAGATGGAAGCTCTCCCATAGTAGAGGCCCGGTTTCCAATGTAATCTCATGAGATGGAAGCTCCCCCGTTAGTAGAGGCCGGTTTTCTAGTAGCAATCTCCTCATCCCTTAAGCACGTGTCCCCATAGGTTGATTAGCTAGTTATTCCACTTAAGATAGAAGTTCAAGATTCCACCTTCGGCAAGTAGGATACCTCTTTTCGATGTAGGGTAGACACCGAATTCCATGTTATAGCTCACATGGTTTCAATGTCAGTTAAGGCTAATTTCCCCATAAGTAAGAATGAACTAAGGTTACTTCAAAAAGTATCGCATATGAGTTCAATGGTTTTAAAGATGAAGTTAGATTACATTGACCATGATTTATGATTTATGATATATGTTTGATAACTCTTTCATATTCTTCTTTAGCTTGGTCAATTGCATGCCTCAAAAATGAAATGTTCCTTTTTAGCATGTTTTAAATGTTATATGCATGACTATCATACTTGGTACATTTTTTTGTACTAACGCACACTCTTGCCTATATTTTTTCCCAAATGAAGGGTCCGATATTCAGGTTGCTCAGTTTCGTGGCTAGTTGGTGATTTGCTTGATTACCGAGCTTTGGTGAGTCATCATGCTTTGAGGACGGACTCTTATTGTTTCGTTTGTTTAATGTATTTCTCTTTTGGACATGATATATGGGCTAGACCCAATTTCATTCTATTGTATTAGATGGCTATGATGAGACATGAGTTTTGTCATGACTCGAGCCTACACCCCGAACGTGACACGGCGTACAAGACTTTGAAAAGCCTCATACAAGCCTCATAGCATTCATAAAATAAGACATAAGAAAATGGTACGAAATTTAAAATCTTTACTCCATACGATCAAAGTCTTTATTAAAATCTAAACAACGGAAGTCTAACTTGTCTCACATATCCATCTAATACAACTTGAAACAAAGATAGGGTCATAGCCCTTTAACAAAGTCCAAAATGTAAAATGATATGAAAGGAACTACTAAAGACTCTCATATGTCCTTGAATATTTAGGACTCACCAAAAGCTTAGAGAATAGTCAATCCAAGCTTTACTCCGAAGAAATCACCTTAAGATCCGGAACCTATAGTTTGTTAAAAAATAGAACAAATATGGGTTATCACACAAAAATGTACTAAGTATGATAGCCATGTAAAAATCATGCTTAAAAAGGACATTTTGGTTGAAAACCATGCTTTATGCCAATTTTGAGAAACATCAAGAACTTTAGTATAAAAGGCATAAGATACAATCATATTTAACACGTAAGTCATTAAAACATAATAGAACCATCATGAAAGTAACCCTAAGTTATAGTTGTGCAATGTAGGAATAGCATCCCATAATACCATTCATACTAAATGCCACTTTGAGGCCACCATAACATCATTACCATTCTTCATTCTCATCTTTAGTCAATAATCATAGATAAGGAACATTCACATTTAATAAGTCAGGACAAGGAAAGTAACTCATAATAACATTTCCAAGTTAAGCATTCATCGATACATTAAGCCTTTATGTCAACATTCTCATTAGCTTCATTATGAGCACATTCATTTCATTAGACATTAAGACATTAGAGCACACACCATATCCCTCTCAAAGCCTACTCGTGTAATGCATGAATGGCATCCCATGCTACCACCCATACTTCATAGAACCTCTTGAGTAACCATAGCACGTATCTCACATGATGGGAATAAGCATTAATCGTCATAGACCATGAGAGCAAACCATGGAATCCGGTGTCTATCCCACACCGTAAAGGGTTGGTCTACTTGCCTAAGGTAGGACCGGTAACATTTTAGCTTAGCTGGATCCAATAGCTAATAACCTATGTGGGCATATAGTTATGGGATAAGAAAGATGTTCATTGAAACCCGACCTAACGTGGGGGGAGCTACCATCTTACCATATCCACTCGGTGCTAAGCCTGCATTCCCATAGAGTAGTTCATTCTCATTAACATTATTATACTTGAGAGGAATGCCATTGGCCTATTGACCCAAGGTACATTATTACACACATGAAAGGAATGCCATTGGGCTATCGATTCATGTTACATTATTAGGATATCGCATTGAATCTTCATGAAAGGAATGTCATTGGTCTATCAATTCCAGATTGATCATTACATTAGTTCATTGACTCATTATGAAAGGAATTCCATTCCCTATCGATTCAAAACAAAGCCTTAGAATACTTCATTAGTCATTTATGAAAGGAATGCCATCAGCCTATCGATTCATGTTCATTAAGTCAAGATAAATTAAATACATAAGAAGAGGATTGCCTAAGCCTACCAATTCAATGTACATCAATCAAGATCACTTTCATTTACACAAGAAGAGGATGTCCTAAGCATACCAGTTCAAGATGTATCATTACATTGAAGAAGCCTTTCAAAACATATCATCCTCATTCACAAGTGTATAATTGGGAATAACCTTTCAATAATAACACAATTGCATTCTAGACATGATCACGTTACTTTCATTGAAATCACAAAGCATATACATAGAATCATGATTATACATTAATCCTTCATAATTTGCCCTCCAAGGCTATGAATTAATATCAACCCTAACATATAGAATACTACATTAGATAAGGGGAATATCATAATTCAATAACTTAATCAATATAGACATAATCAATTAACATGCTTCCCTAATCAACCAACCCTAATCATAAATTCACAATTTAGTATTTTGGGGGATTCATGGGTTCATAGGGGAAATTCATCATAAATCATTATTAATTCATCATAAATCAATATTAATTCATCAATTCAATCATAATTCATCATAAATAAATAATTGAAAATGTTTTGAAGTTGAACCCATGACTTAGATTGAAACCCTAACTTTTGGGGGAATTTGGAATATTTGAAATCATGTTTTGAAGGGACTCTATGGGTGAAAGCTACCCATAGATGAAAACTACCATACCTTGATTGAAGATTCTCCACGAAATTAAAGAGAAAATATGAACTCTTGAGCTCCAAACCTTGACTTCTTCTTCTCCAATGGAGGTTTCTAGGGAGAGAATTATTTGGAGAGAAGGTGGTTTCTATTTTTGTGTTTTGGGAATTATGATTTGTAAAGGAATAGTTAATAGTTTAAAAAGCCTTAAATAACTCTAATTAATCAATATAAACTGACCCCTAACTTAACTAACCACCATAGGAATTTACCAAGCTATCCCTCCCTTGGTCGCACCTAGGCAGATTCATATGTGAGACTCACACCCCTTTACCCACGGACCGTCAGTGGACTCACGCCCCATCCTTCGGGTCTATGGATGGGGTCTGCAACTCTCCATCTAGGGTCCTTGACCTAGTGTTTGGTTCCACGGGGCGTGGATGGACCTACGCCCAGTAGGTCCCATCCGTAGGTCATGCAAAATTTGGCAGTTTTGGTTCTTCGGTGCAGCCTTGGGGTTAGACTTTAGGGTCCTCCTCAAGGACCCTTAGTTGGACCTTGGGTGGTCGTACCTTGACGTTTCACCCCTAAAGACCTCAAACTAAGCTCTGGAACTCATTTAACAACCTAAAATCCCACATCAAACTCAACAACACACTCATAAGGCTCTAGTCTCACCTACTAGTTTTCCGAGGTGTTACAAGTTTAGACTTCCGCTTTTTTTTTTATAAAATTTTTTGGACTTTGACTATCGTTTACCCTTATTGTTCTATTTCTTATGTTATGGGGACTAAGTGGCTTGTATGGAGACCTTCGGGGTCCTGTACGCCATGTTACATCTAGGAGATACCCCTGGATAGTGACATTTACTATCTTCCATTTCCTCTTTTAATTCTTGTCATTTGTCACCCAGCACTAGAAAACCAATAAAGCTATCAGCACCATCAAACCCAAAATTAATTAACAGCCAAAAATCCTGTAACAAAGTCAAAAATGAAAAAGATAGAAATAATCAACAGAAATCACGGAAAACTTACTTAAGGACTTATTTAGACATAAAAAAAATCATCTTCTTCCCTTAGTAAAAATTTCCACATTTGATATAATCATCCAAATATAAATAAAACAGACAATTTATTTGCTAACAATTAAAGTTTTCTAGATAAAATATAATTATTCACTAACAAATTTATGGGAATTAACTTGATTGCGATTTTTTTTTTTTGTTTGGAGATTGTGATGAAAAATAAAGTAATGTCACAAGAAGAAGAGGACAGTGGGTGGGGTGCAAAGAAGAACATTTTGGAGGGTAGGGGTGGAAAGTGGAATCCTTTTTTTAAAAATTTTTTTTACTAATCAACGCGCATATTTTTTATGTTTGGTTTATTTTTTTACCATTTCAATTTAAGGGGTTAATAAATTCACTTTTGAGTAGTAAAGGTGTGTAATGAGTTATCATGATAGTTTAAAAGTGTAACTGACTTTTCAGGCAAGTTCAAGGTGGAATTTATGTTTTTTTCCAAGTTAAAATAAGAATACTTTCTTAAAATATTTCTTGAATGTTTTGAAATTTATTTCATATAACTCATGAATATTCCAGTGAATGGGGTGTAAAAAAGAACAAGTGTGGGGGTAGGGGTGGAAAGAAGGCTCAGTTTTTTTTAACTTTAATCTCTAACTGCTGGGCCTATTTTTTATTTATTTTTTCCACATCCGTTTATGAGGTAAATAAATGCACTTTTAAGTAGTAGAGGTGTGTAATAGGTGTTTATGATAGTTTAAGCGTGTAATTGACTTTTCAGGACAAGTTTAAGGGGGAATTTTTGTTTTTTCCAAGTTTAAAATAAGAATATTTTCTTAAAATACTTCTCAAAAATCATGAAATTTATTTCATGTAAACCATGAATGTTCTAGTGAAACATGAGTTAAATTCTCAATAAATTCAAGGAAATTCGTAAACTTTTCTTGAAATCTCATAGACATGTATTTGAAATTAATTCATGAAGAAAGACTCCAACCTCATGGAATTCTTACTAAAGATCATAGGACGTTCAAAGAACATCATCAAGAGATCATCAATTAAACTCAAACATTTCAACTCGTAAACTCTTAACATGATTAATGCCCTTAAAAAAACATAATAGCATTTTTGTGGGGAGAATGGGATATTTACATTGAAGTGTTAGATTTACATACCTTAAATGCTCTACAAATCTTGAAGAAGACCCCTAATTTGATGAGGAAAAATTAAGAAGCCTTTCTTGAAATCGTGGATTTTTTTTCTTTCTTTATTTAATTCACCCACTTTAAGAGTGAATGTCATTTTCATTAATCATACCAAAAATATGCACAACACAGAGGACTAACCTCCATGCGCCTATATAGATTGGAACAAGCTCAAATCCGTAGGAAAATAGGATGTCATATAAGCTCTCCAAAATAAAAAGAAAAATCATATGTTTTTATGGTGGATTCTTGCTTAGAATATATAATTATTTGTTAGAATAACAGGAAAATGTTAGACTGTTCTTACCTCTATTTTAAAGGAGGAACACCGGATGGACATGCTCGAAAATCAAGTCGTCAACCATAGGATCGAGTTCTTGATTTTAGTTGAGATAGGAGGAAAATTTAGTGTTGGAATCCTATAAAAAATCAATGATTTATATTACAAGATCATGAACAATACTTACCAAGACTTAGTAGGGTTGAAAAGAGTTTTTCGGGCCGTTACGATCGATCAAGGGGTGAAAAGTGAAAAACGAAACACAATATTGTTTTCATGAAATCTAGAAATTTTGATATACAAAATAAATATATGATAAATTAGTGATATACATGTTCTATGGACCCTTTAGTGTCCTTTAAAATGATTTAACGGTACGTGGATTAGTTTCATGGAACTCCGATGAAAATTTTCATTCTCTGACCTCATTCCAAAGCAAAAACCGCAGTCGGTAGTTTCAACCATAGAAGCTGGAATAGAATTTCTCATAATGGAATATTGACACAAACTTGGAGGAATCGGAAAGAAAATTGATACAGATTTCATTTAGGAGGTTTTGGATCACCTACCTCTTCATATTCAGAGAGATATGATCATTTAAATTTGATCTTTGTATGATGTCATGGAAAAACTTTGCAAGTAAAAAAAGCTTTGTACTCAGCTTAGTGCTAGAGGTTCCTAATAACCTCAAATCACTTCCTATACTTGGTAATTAACCTTAATACCCATTAATAATGAGAAATCATTCAGTATCATTCTATACGCATATAACAAATATGTAACACTTTGAACTTTGGTCAGTTTTAAGGTTTGAGTCAACTTCAAATGACCATAACTTTCAGCAAATATATAGTTAGGTGGCCGGTGAGGGATCAAATCGAAGGTCTGTGAATCCTCTTTTCAACGCCGCATATTTCTTTTAAATTTCGAGTTTGGATGAAGGAGTTATGCCCGTTTGAGTGTTGCATGTCTAGTTAAGGCATTTCATTCGTTTTAAGGGGTCTAATCTGATTAAGGTCTATTTTCATTCATTTTGGAAATGCTTAGGGTTAAGGGAAGGGTTTCAAGGGGAGAAAAAGAAGAAGGTTTCAAGCACTCATTCAAGGTTTGAGGATTTCCGCCAACAATTTAGTTCTTTGAGGTATATAAGCTTTCATAGTGTTGGATTTGTTCGCACTCACGCCAATCATGTAAACATGTGCCCATGAATTCTTCTTGAAGTTGCTTATAGAGTTCTTGAGTACTTCTTGAGTTTAATTGATAATGGAGGTCTTGAGGTGAGGGTTTTGCGAATGTGTTGAGTCTGTTGGTAGATTTTTGTATGGGTCTTGTTGAAAATGTTCTAGGTTTATGAAATATCATGAAATTGAGTAATGGATTTGTAGTGGGTTTGAATTGAAAAGAGTTTGGGAGAGGGAGAAATGATTGGACAAAAAAATGCGCCCAAAATTTAAATTCAGTCTTTAGATAGTCAACCCTCTACCTGTCACAGAGAGGATAAGGAGTCATCTGCCTCAAAAATTGATTTCGCGACCAAAATTTAAATTCATCTCTGCGTCACCTTAGTGCTCTCAAAATTTTGTCTTCGCTCGTTTCTAATTATCGACTATCTAAGCCTCCATAAATCATTGAGAGATCGTATATCCTAATTATAGCTCTTAAATTCACATTTCAAATGAGGGTAAAGTTAAGAGGAAAGTTAAAGAAAGTCCTATCGAGTTAGTTTTGAGAAGTCTTTCACAAAAATCTATAGATTGTCTTTTAATAAATCAGTAAATGAGTATGAAGGGAACTAAGTATTCCCAAGTACGTAATACTTTTAAATTTAAAAGAGCGAAACACTGATTTTTCTAAAAATGTTTATGATATGTCTTGACCATTACTTCTTTTAAGGGGATATTTTAAGTAATTATCTCAAATTGAGGAAGTGTTAAGTTTTTTGCTTTATTTAAAACTTCTCGAACTAGAAAGAGAAGCCCTTTTCAGCAGGCTTCCAGGTTCCGATGAATGAGAAGTCTAGTTAGGCAGTGGTGCTTGATAATATTCCATTCCTTGAAAGCCTGTGAATACTAGAGCCAGTGAAACGGTAGCTACTAAAGCGTAAACTGCTCGTTTTTCCTTCCCCGCGAGTATAGCATGATGAGCCCAAGTTACGGCAGCTCCGGATGAAAGGGGAATAAGGGTATTAAGAAAAGGGATTTCCCAAGGATCTAAAACCGCAATCCCTTTTGGGGGCCAAATACCTCCGATCTCTACCGTAGGTGCCAAAGAAGAATGAGAAGAAGCCCGAAGAAGAGCAAAAAAGAACATAACCTCCGATACGATAAACAAAATAAAACCATATCGAGGTCCTAATTGTGCATACCTCTCTTCTGAGATAAGAATGATTATATCACATACGCTTAAAGGGGGCAACGAAAATAGATCACCAAGTTTAGCATAGACATATAATATTGACCGGGCAAGTTGTTGTGCGGAGCATGAATTGAAGCGGATAAAGCTCAGCATTTCTCTAATTTGAATCGAAAGTTGCTTTTGACTCCTCCGCCTTTGAAGGCTGGTTACATCCAATGTCTCCTACGAGGCTGCCTTAAAGTCCTCTTTGTCTAGGCAGAGGTATAGCCCTTTTTGAATACATTTGACTTGGTGCTCACTTGTAGGAAGATTCCCCGCTCTGAAGTCAAGTCTTTTTTGGAGCTCCTTCCAAAGAGGTTGGGATTAGACTTTCAATTGGATATGTCCCGGTCAAATCGTTAACGACAGATCCCTGCGTGAGCCTAGTGATAGGAGACTATCTAGCTTGGTTCGGAGAGCACTTGTTGGGTTAAATATTTTTTGGTTGCTAAATGTTACGGCCTAAATGCTGAACTATTGACCCTACTTGTTCGGATGGGTGTTCACCCCAAAGTGTTCCCGGACCGCATGCATACATTCGTAAGTAACTTAGTGCAACATGGAAAATTTCATTGAGAGGAATCAGCAAAGAAAAGAAAAACGGGTCAACAACACCAACATGTTAGGGGATAGGTTTGGTCGAGAATTTCATTACCTAAGTACGCCACTATAGCCACTAAAAGGGTCATATCTTGTTGAAGAGGAAGTGAAAGGAGCGAGACCTTGCGGAGTAGGTACGGAAGGGGAGGCCTCTTCAGAGGTGGTTAAAACCTTAAGACATATGAGCATGAGTTATATGTTATTGGGAGTAGTATTGAGCACCGCTATGGGGATGAGTTCAAACAACTCAACATCCTCAAAAACCATGTATGCCAACATAGGTAAAGGATCATACTTTTTAGATGATTCCTTATATCTTTTAACAATAGCTTAGTGGATCCACATAGACGAGGATGTTTTATACCCTTGCAGGGTATAGGAAATTTTTGGCAGCATAGGTGAGACGTTGTATCATCACGTAGCTCATAGTGATGGTTGTCATTTAGAGAATCTCCCAAACAAGAGTAAAGATTTTATTACTGAATTTTTATATACGTTTGAGTTATTATCTACTATTTTAAAAAGGTTTATTTATATTGCATCATTTATTGTTGCTTTCATTTTGAGTTGAGGTGAGTCTGTTTTCCCTTTCTATCAGTTTAGCTGTGTATCTCAATGTTCAGTTTTTCCCTTACATGCTAGTATATTCAATGTGGTGACGGCATTTGGCATGCATCATTCATGATGCAGATACAAGTATAGAGGATCATCAACCGGCACTTCGTTGATCCCATCACATTCTTGTTAGATTTGGTGAGCCTTCTTGCTTTTCGGAGGGCTTCACATCATGGTTTTGTTTTGTTAGGATGTTGGGGTCTTGTCCCAAATTCCATCATAGTATTTAGAGGCTTCATAGAAAGTAGTAGTTGAGGAGTCTTTTCCCATTTGCCTTGTGATGTTTTATAGACTTTGAGTCGAACACTTTTGTTAATTTGAGTTTTTCAGATTAGCTTTGAGTTAAACTATTTTCATTAATGATATTCTATGAGTTCAGTATTCATTTAAGGTTCCTATTTCACTTGAGCAAGTCTTCCGCTGAGTAGTGAGCTATCAGTTATACTTGTTTCATTAATGATACTTTATGAGTTGAGTTTGCATTTGAGGTTCATATTTAACTTGAGTAAGTCTTCCACTGAGTAGTAAGTCAGGCCATGGGTTCATTTGGGGACCAGCAATGGTTCTCGGGTGCCAGCTACATCTATGGTGTAGACTCAGGGCATACCAAACTTGGTATCAGAGCCCAGAGTTTAAGAGTCATAAGGTGTCTATGAAGTCGTGTTTGTAGAGTCCTTATTGTTGGCGTGAAGTGTGCCACATCTATAATTAGAAGTCTACAATATTTATGAAACATTTAACTTCTTTCTTACTCTTTTTTGTGCGATAGAGTTCAAGTCTATAAAAGTATCTTTCTAATTATTGAATTCGCGTATCTTTCAGATCATCCCTCCATGAAGAGCTATTCGAGGGCATTCTGCAAGGAGAAATGTTGATCCTTAAAATCAATAGGTACATAATGCACCCGAAGTGCAAATCTCTCAAGGTGAGGTCAGAAATGCTGAGTTCCGGGATAGTATCCAGATGTTAAATCAAATTGGTTCCAATAAAGCTGGTCAACAAAGCGGGATTCAGTAGGATGTGGCTTATACATTAAGGATCTTTGATTTCTTGAGGATGAATCCCCCAGAATTCAGAGGGTCAACTGTCATTGAGGATCCAAAGAATTTTGCGGAGGAGCTGTAGAAGGTATTTGAGGTTATGTGTGTTTTTGATGCTGAACGTGTGGAATTAGCTTCACAAGAACTCCAAGGTGTTTTTAGGATTTTATAAAACCAATGGAAGAAGTGCAAGGCTGAAGGAGCATAACTTTTTTGTTGGGTGGTGTTTGAAGGTGCCTTCTTGGAGTGTTTCTTATCCCGTGAACTGAGTGAAGTGAAGGTAAGAGAATATCTAAATCTCAAACAGGAATCCATGAGTGTGCATGAGTATAGTCTGAAGTTCACTGAACTATCCTGCTATGCTTCGGAGATGGTGGCAAATATGAGGAGCAAGATGAGCTTGTTTGTGTTTCGGTTGTCTGACTTGTCATGTAAGGAGGATAAGGCTGCTATGTTGATAGGAGATATGAACATAGATAGGCTTATGATCCATGTGTAGCAGGTTGAGAAAGATAAGTTCAAATATAGGGAGAAGTTTTGCAAAAACAGGGATGTACTGAGTCCAGACAGCAAAAGGATGGAAATGTGAACTGGTCATCTTTTTAGAAAAGGACAACTGGACCTACTTCATCATCACTAAGTGTACCTGCACTGAAGAACAGAGGTGACTTCAGGAACCATAATTCCTAGAATTACAGGGCTTGACCTACTTAGTTTCAGGGTAGTGTGGCACAAGGGGCAATTTGGACTCGTACATGTGCTAAGTTTAATAGGATCCACTCAAGAGCGTGTCGTGATGGCTCAAATTGCTATTTCAAGTGTGGTCAGCTAGGTCACTTCATGAGAGAGTGCCCTAAGAACAGTTCTGGAAATTGTAATAGGGGAAATAAACCTCAATCATGTTCAGCGGCTCCAGTAGACAGGGCTAAACTTAGGGAGCTACATCAGAGACATACAGAGGGACAAAATGTCTGTATCCTATCCCCATTCACCAAGAGCAGGAGAATTCACAAGATGTTGTCACTAGTATGATCAATGTTTTTACTTTTGATGTGTATGTATTACTTGATTTAGGTGAGAGTCTATCTTTTGTTACTCTATATATTGTAATGACGTTAGATATTCTTCCTAAATGACTTTTTGAGCCCTTCTGTGTTTTCACACTTATCGGTTAGTCTTATGAAGCCGAGAGAGTTTATAGTGATTAGGTTATCTCTTTCAATCACAAGGAAACCATGGCTGACGTAGTCGAGTTGGATATGTCTGACTTAGTATAGACTAGCTTCATGCTTGTTATGCCTTAGTTAATTGTAGAACTCGAATAGTCAAGTTTCAGTTTCCCAATGAGCTAGTTATATAGTAAATGAGTAGTTCAGTAGTGCTTAAGTGTCGTTTTATTTCTTGCCTTAAAGACATAAAGTTAGTCTCTTAGGGGTGCATCTATCACTTAGTCTGAGTTAATGACTCTAGTATTGAGACACCATCTATTCAATCAATTCTAGTTGTGAGTGAGCTTCGAGAGGTCTTTCCCAATGATCTTCCCCGATTCCCTCCTGAGAGAGAAATAGACTTCGGCATAGACATTCTTCCTAATACTCGGCCTATCTTCATTCTACCATATAAAAGGGCTACAACTGAGTTAAAAGAGTTAAAATAGCAGTTGAAAGATCTTCTTGATAAAGGTTTTATTCGACCTAGTGTATCACCTTGGGGTGATCCGATCTTATTTACGAGGAAGAAAGATGGTTCTCTTAGGATATGAATAGATTACCGCCAGTTGAACAAGGTCACCATAAAGAATAATTATCCCCTTTCGATAATTGATCATCTTTTTATCAACTTCGGGTTGCCACTTGTTTTTCTAAGATAGACCTAGGATCTGGCTATCATCAGTTTAGAGTAAGAGAAAGTGACAACCCGAAGACAGCATTAAGGACCCATTATGGTCACTATGAGTTTCTTGTTATGTCTTTTGGCTTGACTAACTCTCTTGCAGTGTTCATGGACCTTATGAACAGAGTATTTAATCCCCATCTTGACATGTTTGTTATCATGTTTAATGATGACATATTAATTTATTCGAGGATCATGCTAGTCACCTCAGAATAGTTCTCCAAACTCTCAGGGATAGAATGTTGTATGCTATATTTTTCGAGTGTGTGTTTTGGCTTGACTCTGTGGGGTTCTTAGGCCATATTGTATCTACAGAAAGGATCCGAGTTGACACTCAAAAGATTGAAGCAGTGCAGAACTGGCCCAGACCCACAACTCCAGCTGATATAAGGAGTTTCTTGGGATCGATTGGTTATTATAGAAGGTTTTCAAAGGGTTTTTCATCTATTTCGTCCCTGTTGACAAAGTTGACTCAAAAGATTGTAAAGTTTCAATGGTCTGAAGCTAGTGAGGAAAGCTTTCAGGAATTGAAAACCCGGTTAACTACTACCACAGTGTTGACCCTACCGAAGGGTACACAATTCTTTTTTTGTGTATTGTGAAGCGTCCAAAGTTGGACTTGGTTGTGTATTGATGCAGAATGGTAAGGTTATAGCCTATGCCTCCAGACAACATAATAATCACGAGAAGAATTACCAAACTCATGATCTAGAGTTGGCTGTTATAGTATTTGCTTTGAAATATGGCATCACTATCTCTATCGTGTTCATGTAGATTTGTTCACCGATCACAAGTGTCTTAAGTATGTCTTTAGTCCAAAATAGCTTAATCTCAGACAACAGAGGTGTTTAGAGATGCTCAAGGATAACGATATGAGTATCATCTATCACCAAGGTAAGGCTAATGTTGTTGCTAATGCTTTGAGTAGGTTATTTATGGGAAGTACTGCTCATGATAAGAATGGAAAGAAAGAATTGTCCAAACATGTGCATAGACTTGCACGTTTGGGAGTCCGTTTGCTGTATTTGAATAAAGGTGGAGTGGTGGTGATGAATGGGGCTAAATTATCACAAGTGTCTGAAGTGAAGGAGAAATAAGACCAAGACCCTATTTTGCTTGAATTGAAGGCAAATAATCATAAGCATAAAGAGTTATGCATTTTGAACAAGGGGAGATGGTGTGCTCAGGTATCAAGATAGATTGTATGTGCCAAAGGTGGATGAACTCCAAGAGATGATCATGGAGAAAGGTGATAGTTCCAGATATTCAATCTATCCCGATTCCCCAAAGATGTATCGTGAGTTGAGGGAAGTCTATTGGCGGAGTAGTTTGAAGAGGTGTATTGCAGAGTTCGTTGCTAAATTCCCAAATTGCCAACAAGTCCAGGTAGAGTACCAAAGGCCCGTTGGTATGACTCAGAATATAGATCTTCCGGAATGGAAGTGGGAGATGATTAATATGGATTTCATTATTGGTTTTCTACGGTCTCGCATGCAACATGATTCGATTTGGGTGATTATAGATCAGATGACTAAATCAGCTCTCTTCTTGCCGGTAAAGACTACTTATTTAACAGAAGATTATGCCAGATTGTATATTCAAGAGACAGTGCGACTTCATGGATTTCCTATTTCTATCAATTCATATAAAAGGTGCATAATTTACCGCACAATTTTAGAAGTTTTTCCAGAAAGATTTGGGTTTGAAGGTAAATTTAAGTACTACTTTCCATCCTTAGGCTATGGTAGTGTAAAGCATATGATTCAAAATTTATAGGGTATGTTGAGGGCTTATGTGATCGATTTCAAAGGTAATTCAGATGATCACTTGCCTCTCATAGAGTTTGCTTACAACAACAGTTATCACTCTAGCATCCAGATGGCTCCTTATGAGGCTCTTTATGTGCAAAGATGTAGATCTCCTATAATATGGTTTGAGGTTGGTGAAGCTAAGTTGATAGGACCAGACTTGGTTCATCAAGTTATGGAGAAGGTCAAGATTATTCAGGAAAGTTTAAAGACAACGCAAAGTCGTCAAAAATTCTATACAGATGTTAGGAGAAGAGACTTGGAGTTTGAGGTGGATGATTAGTATACTTGAAGGTTTCATCCATGAATGGAGTTATAAGATTTTGCAAGAAGGGAAAACTCAGTCCCTGGTATATTGGTCGTTATAGGATATCCGAGAGAATTGGAAATGTAGCTTATGAGTTGGACCTACCGTCAGAGTTAGCAGCAGTCCATCCAATATTCCACATTTCTATGTTGAAGAAGTGAATGGGAGATCTTTTACTTATTATACCTACTGAGAATATTGGTATTAAAGACAGCTTATCTTATGAGGATATACCTATTGAGATTCTTGATCGTCAGCTTCGCTAGTTCAGAACCAAGGAGGTTGCATCAGTCAAGGTATTTGGGATAAATTATTTTGTTGAGGAAGCAACTTGGGAGGCAGAGGAGGATATGAAGAAGTGGTACACACATCTTTTTCCTTCCGAAGAAATTCTAAACCGAGGTACTAACTCTTTTCCTAGTACTCTTTAAGTTGATATATTTAGTGTATATAAATTGCATGTGGTGTACTTGAGATTGGGTTGTTAAATGTATTCCACCCATATTCTATCTAGTGTGATCTCATTCGAGGACGAATTTTCCCAAGGAGGAAATATTGTAACACCTTCAACTTTGGTTAGTGTTTAGCTTTGGGTCAACTTGAAACGACAATAACTTTCAGCACTTAGAGAGTTAAGTAGCCAACGAGGTAGCAAATCGAAGGTCTTTGAGTCCTTATTCCAATGCCGCCGAGTTTGCTAAATTCTGAGTTCAGATGAAGGAGTTATGCCCATTTGTGTGCAGCATGTCTAGTTAAGGCAATTCATCCATTTTGAGGAAGGGTAAATTGGTCTTTTCCATGCCACACTAGCCTAAAACATTTTTCACAACCAAATAGGGGTCTAATCTGATTGAGGTCAGCTTTTATTCATTCCAAAACAGTTTGGGTTGATAGAAGGGTTTCAAGAGGGGAAAAAGAAGATGGTTTCAAGCACTAATTCAAGGTTAGAGGATTTCCGCCTAGAACATAGTTCTTTGAGGTATGTAAGCTTTCATAGTGTTGAGCTTGTTCCCCTCACACCAATCATGTAAACTTGTACCCATGAATTCGTTCTTGAATTTTATTATAGAATTCTTAAGTACCTCTTGAGTTTAATTGATAATGAAGGTCTTTGAGTTCTTGAGGTGACAGTTTTGCGAATGAATTGAGCCTCTTGGTAGATTTTTGTTTGGGCTCGTTGAAAATGTTCTGGGTTTATTAAATTTCATCCTCAAGATTACACTATTGTGATTTACAGGATGATAAGTACGTGATTTACCTACTTATTTGATCCTCAAGCTTACACTATTGTGCATTTTCATAAAGAAAAGAGCACATTTCTGGAATTGTCATGACTTTCGGGTAATCAAGTTGAAACTAAGTGAAAATGTTCCAAAGAAAGAGCTAGAAGTGGTTAATACAATAAGTTACTAGCTATCCTGCAAATGTTGTTTCTACAATATTAATGGGCAACTAATTCTTAAGGTAGGATTGTGGAACCCAGAAAGGGGAGTAACAATGGTAGAGTTGCCTTGTTAGAGATCGTGGTGTATGATTAGTTATTTTGTTTTGTATGGATTATAATGAAAGACCTATATTAGAACTCATCCGTAGTCAAAATTTGGTTGAGAAAAGATGTTATGATTAGAAAAAGAACTAAGCAAAGGAATTTGGAACATGAGTTTATCTAAGGACTTGAGACTTGACGGAGATAGTCTACCGGAGACATAGGTTGATAATTAATTACTCAAACAAAGATATCGCAAGTACTTAGAGTGACATCTTCTGGATGAACCAAAAAGGACTCTAGGTGAACCAGAAGGACTGTAGATGTACCTAAGACTACTTGACTAGATTTTTGTAGAGGCAGCCGAATTAAGTAACGATCTAAAATGTGAACCACTCCCTTAGTTTCACATTGTCATTGATAAAATACATTCAAATCATTAGTTGGTAAGTGTAATAAACAAAGTTCTTAATATATTTCTTTACGCACTTATAAAGACTATTTGTGTTGATTATGCAAAAGAGTAATATTCTAGTCATATTCTCTGTGGATTCAACTCCATAAATTTAGTTGTGTTTTATAATTGATTGTGATTGCTTTATACCTTTTTTGCGTGTTTAAACGTCTCACACGATGTGGATCTAGATTAATTGGGTCCCAATATAACTGCTGGACATGTGATGGAATGTTTGGAGAGAAGAAAATAGTTGTGGAATATATATGTTCACTTTATTAACTCAGCCAATAATGTCAGAAAGCATCAGTTAGATATAGTTGTGAAATGTAAAGTGACTCTATATAAAAATAGAAATAAATAAAATAGTCCTATAAATGATAATGGAGAACATGGGTTTTTAATATAAAGTTGTTTGAGGCATTGGAAGATTGTGCCAAGAAAGTGGTGAAAATGGAAAATAAAAAAACATGCACCTGCGAGGATATGTCATTGTAGATTTGACACATACCTGATTAGAATTAACATTTACCTAATGATTTCCTCCCTCCTCGATAATACCTAGCATTCATAGAAAATACCTTTGTGCTTATCCACCTCACATATTCGTTTTTTCTTTCTCTCTACATTGTATTTTGATTCGATTAATTCAAATTTACAATATATAAACTGGTTAAGAGTGGTAAAATGCTTATTAATGAAATGATTTTTTCATTTGGGTACTTGAACTTAGAGTCCGAGTTAGATAGCAATAGGGTTCGCATTTCAATGTATATACTAAATTAAAATTATTTTTTGTATACATTTAATGAATGTTAGATTCTCTTCACTTTGCTATATTTTTTAAAAGCACTTAACAATAAATTTGATTTCTCCATTGTTTGAACGTGAGATTTCAAATTAAAGGTGCAGTTCTATATATCTTGGTTTATTCCATTTAGTTGTTATGATTTACTTTATAGACATTTGATACCGATCACTTAGTGCCATTAACCATGAAAGTTGAAACAACACGATAGTTATAAATATTCAAGGGATGATAGATAGCTTAATAAAACTTTCCCTATGAAAAGCATATGGTTGTGGCAATAAGGATAGAAATCTATAGCCTAAAGTAATTACAACATTTTTCCCAATATATTCCATCCATAGTACTTGAGTTAGCAATCCATCCACATCGACTGACAAAAATAACTTGAAGATACGACAGAATAGCACAACTGCAACATTTTCCTAGTCATATATATGAGTTAATCTCAAAACCTAATTGACATATACGTACGGAATCAATGAGATGAAAAATAGAAGCACAAACATAAGTAATGGTTTTTTATTTACCAATAAGGTTAGTTATGTAATCTAATAGTACCATAGTCATACTTAACTTAAGGATAATTATTTCTATTAAATATAAAACAAAACATACGGTAGCTCATAAATCATTTTTCTAATAAACTATTATCACCCTCCTGCGTACCCTTTTTACATACAGTGGTTTATATAAAAAAAAACACACTAATTTATCATGGTTGAGTAAAGAAATACTTGCTCTGTCTGATTTTTTGTGAACATGTTTGACTAAGCATCGTATTTGACAAAAAAAGAATTTTTTTGATAATAATGGTTTAGAACAAGTTACATATATTTGTGAGATTATAATTTAATCATCTTATCAATGGAAAAATATAAATATTAAAGTTGAATTGTTATTAAACTTAGAAATATGTCATTCTTTTTTAGGAAAAAGTTGTGAAATGTATTCAAATTTTGACCGAAATTTGTGTAACAAACCCAAACTTTGGAAATGACCTTTTACCCTCCTGCACTATTTAATAGTGTATTTTAAAGGTATATATGTGCCCACTTGGACATCATAAATATTGCATTATTATAAATAGTAACGTTTCCACGTGGACACATATACCTTTAAAATACACTATTGAATACTGCAGGTGGCCGGTAATAGGCCCTGCTCAAATTTTGGGATTGTTAGAGCAATTTCAATCAAAGTTCAAATATATTTCGAACCCTCTTCCCTTCTTTTTTTAGACAAACTAAAAAATAAATATCAGATAAATTGGGATAGATAAAGTATAAAATACACTAATTAACCATAGTTAAATTAAAAAAGAGTAGTGTATGTTAGCTCTTCCTTGTCTTGATTCGTTAGCCTAGGCCTTTTAGGAAACATTTCTTCTCTGATTGATTTCATTAGTGTTTTCCCTTTGAGCAACAAACTAGAGAAGGAACTCCTTGGGTGTAATATCCATGTGGTGTTCACTAACATTAGGTAGTTAAAATAAAAAAATTAAAATGTAAAAGCAATTAAGCAACCATACAGGCTGAAAAATAAATGAATGAAAAATAGACCAAAAATTGCTCCACTTATTGTGTTCATGAACCATACAAATCATTACATTACATTACATACATAAATTCCCATGACCTTCACTTATATAAACAACAAGAAGTAGCTAGCCTAAAATAGAACATCAAAGTAAAAGAAACAATCATTCCGTTTGGTTCCTAAACACATAATACACATCCCAAATTTATATAACTACACAAAAAATGAAAGTTAAAAACTTACTTTTAAGACGGGGAGGAGCAGTCTGAGGCAACTTCAATTTCCACTTCCCTTATATGGAAATTACGGTGACAGCCACAGGCTGCACAAGTTAGAGCGCCAGAGGTTCCTTCCTCACCAGAGGGCATGAACTCCCGGCACCCATCAACCGCGTATCCACCAACACTTGCAGCATGGTTCCTCTGGCACTCTCTGTACCTCACTGTTCTAATAGTAATAGATGTATGCATTCAACCATCATTCTCGTCATTCACTTCATGACGTTTTGTCATCTCTCTTCTTTAGTTAGAAGAAATAATATTTCTCAGCTAAAAGAGAGAAGAGATAACATATGTACGACAGAAAATACTTAACTAGCTAGCTACAGTCATAATCTTTTTCCATTAATAAACCCTAAACCTATAAGGCATATTTATAGTACAATGTAAAAGTTGACCCATTCATTACACATTTCTTTTGTCTCTATTAATAGTATGTAGTACAATATTATTCCAAATTGATACCAAATATGCTTTGCTTAAAAAGGATTTACCGCTCCATAATTTTTGAAAATCAAATTAAATACAAATCACGTTTCCATAATTACGCCTGTAGTAGTGACTGGTTTCTTATAGAGCGACATAATAAGCTTGCTCTTTTTTTTTTAATTAAAAATGAATGTGGCCCTTACAAGTGATATGAAAAGTCCTTTGAGGAATATTTTATAAATTGATTTATTAGTTCGAAAATTGGTATTTATGTATGAATTTATTGTTGTCTTGAAATTTAAATAAAAAATCAGTGGTCGCAAATATTGGTTGAGTTCTCTAACACTACTTTGGCTTGAAAAAAACATGGTGTTGGGTATTATTTCAATATTGAGGACTTCGTGAAATTAGTCTATGAATTTGAGCTAGAGATAGGATAATCTGATTAATTTTTAATTTAATGATATGAGCTAGGAGTAATCTATCTACTCAAGCAATATTTGATGTTTTATTAGTAAGGATGTTGGAGTTCGAGAAAATCCAAAGGATATACAATTAGTACTTCGAGCGTATATTTAATATGTATAGTCTAAACTCAATGCTATATTGTTAGGCAAAAAACCATCTATACCCTAAAAAATTGGACATAAGTGAGTGTTCATTCATCATAGATATATCTCATGCAAAGATATAATATAAAGGGACTAAGGAAAGGTAAGAATTAATATTCCTACAAAAACCTTGCACGGTATGTTTCTGGTGGGTCGTGGATCACCCATGTGGATCAACCAGACCCGACCCAATTTTACCCCACCCGATCCATTCTATTAAATGGATAAGATCATGTTTTTGAAAAGAAGGGGGAAAAGTAAGGAAGTTGTAACTACCCAACTTCTCCTTTCAAAAGGAGACCTCTTTTTTTTTTCAAAACGTGAACGATAGAACGTGAAAAAAAGAGAGGATAACATCTGAACGTGAAAACGTGAAAGCAAGAGAAAAACAAAGAAAATCAAATCATTGTCCTCTTGCCAATATTCAATTAACACATACACAGAGACTTAGCTTGTGAACAAGGATAATCATTATTTCCTAGTAATTCAAAGAGAGAATTGGAGCAAATCCTTTTGATAGCGAAATCAACATCAATAACTTCCGCTGCCACTGTTTTGCCCTCAAAATGACCTCATTAGTATCATGCTGATTCCATTATTCAATACTTCCATGTAAATTCACTATGATGTTAAAAAAAATCTTTTGTGACTAATTTTTCCTTGAAAATCGGTAAAAAGAAAAAATTAAGAAGAAGTTAAGGTTTTTTTTTAAAAGTCTTTTGAATGTGGATTAATTATATTATAAATAGAATTTTGTGTCCTATATGATTCAGACTCATACTGTAGATAGTATTCTTTGTCCTGCATTTAAAGAGATTATGGATTAGTTTTTTAAAATAAAATTTTCTTCTGTTTTATGTGATTTTAGTTTTGCGTGAAGCTTTAATTTCCATAATATACTCGTTCATAGCTTTTCATAATTTACTATACTAGAAAAATAGATCTAAAACGAGTGAGATATATTTCTTTGAAAATTAGGTGTTTTTACTATTTTTTCTAGAAAAGTTGATTCTGTTGGTTGCGATCTGGAAATTGGTTGTACAAATTTAGTTCAAAAAATATTTTAATATGATCTACTCGTTCGTGACTCTCTGAAAATATATTATTATAGAAAATAAATTTAAAACGAGTGAAATATGAACTTTTGAAATTGGGCTGAAAAACAAAAAAAACATTATTATATGATTTTTTTAGAAGAGTTTTGTGTCCTTTTAGGATTAATCCCGTTTGAAAACGAATTTATGTCCTTTTAGGATGTTTTTTTTTTTTTAAATATATGTGTTTATATATATTATGTTTTTCAAATATCAGATTTTTTAATTCATTTAGTCTATATGTTCCTTAACCATTTTTTTATGTGTCATCTACAAATGAAAGTGACATATGTACACATTGAATAGTTTAACCATTCTTATTGTTTCCTTGTTCCTATTTTAGAAATGGATGAAGCTGAACAAACTCGAATTATTCCATGTGAGTGTTCTCGAATTCAAGCAAAAGGACATTGTAGACGAGCACGTCACTCTAGGACATGTTTGCGGGGGCGAGAAATCATATGGATTGGTGTCCTGAGGGAGACAAAGAATTTGTTATGGAATCACAGGGTCATTCGAAGGAAAAGAGATAAAGATCCAAAAGAGTTTATGTCTTTGAGGATGGATCCTCTTAACTCTTTATTAGACTTCCTCTGATCCTTCAACACGAATTTTGATGAGGTTAATGAAAGTTTCATTCAAGTTGAGGAGTGGGTTGCATATGACGTTTTGTATCATTCCTTACCAGATTACTGGAAGATTGAACTGATTAAAATTTATTTTGAAATTGGGGATGATGAGCCTTTATGGAAGTATGTGGTGAATATAGGAGTTAAGTGGGTAAGACTTCACAACATAAACATAGTTTAGTATTGAGTTTTTTTGTTTTTTCTTTAAAAATTATGCGATGAACATCTTTGATTATTCTTTAATATGAATATTTGAATTTGATCCTATTTTTTATGGATTAGTGGATTGTTATTCTATTGCTCATTATCATATAGTGTTCGATTATTAGAAATATAAATCTTTGTGATTATGATAAAAAAAAATATTAGTATAAACAATAATAGTGCATTGATGAGGTGTATAGGTCTTGATGATCATGGGAGTGATGTCAGTTGAAAAGGCGGAATTAGACGCTTATCAACGTAAGGGTGTTGCTGAAGTTTGGTTCAACCAATAGAAGGAAGTTAGATCGGTTGATGCGTGTAACAACTCGTAAAGTGGTAGGTTAAACTAGAGCCTAAATCTAAGGTTAAGAATCGTACAATGACTCCCCAAATTTTAGTAAGACATTTAGGGTTAAAATGAGGTGTATTGAGTCAAGACTAAGAGGCAAGTGCCAAGGCCAAGGGGCAAAGCCAAGGGGCCAAGCCAAGGTCAAAGGCCAAGGCTGCCCCAAGCTAGGAGCACACTGCCCCACCTTCACGAGGGGGACCACGAGTCGTGGTCCACTCCACGACTCGTGGATCCCTTCGTGGAGATGCCTTAGGAATTGAAGCAAAGGGCCCCAACTGATACGCTCACTGCCTCAAGGGTCCATGACTCGTGGTCTTGACCACGGATCGTGGTTCCCCTCGTGGTAATGCCTTGGGCATGTAAGCCTAGGGAACCACTTCCCAAGACACTACCTCAACTCCACGAGCAGGACCTAGGGTCGTGGTCTTCACCACAGCTCGTGGAGTGGCTCGTGAAGCCTGTACGTGGCCCAATTAATAAGGATCTTTAAGTTATTTCCTTTTTAGTCAAATTACATGGGGGGGGGGGAGGTGTTTTAGGTATTTTTAGGGGAAGTATATATATTGTTTTTAAGTCAAATTTCATAAGACTTGGTCATTATTCACAAACACCCAATTGAAATAAAAAACTCCCTCCTCTCTCAATATTCAAGGAAGAAGAAGAAACCATTGGAGCTAGGGTTTGTAGATTCTCAAGGTTCTTTTCCAAATTTCATGGAGATTCTTAATTCAGGTATGGATACTTTTCATCTTTGGGAAGGTATCACCCAAAGAGCCCCTTCAAAGTATGTTTTCAAGATTCCAAATTCCCCAATTCTAGGGTTTTAAATCTCTAACACGGGCCTTCTTCAAAACGTTTTCCATTGTTTAATTATGGTTTATTTTGGTTGATTATGATGATTTATGATTGGAATGTTGGAGTATTGATGAATTTTGATGAAAATCTCCCTTGGACCCATGATTTCCCCTCCTTCCTAAATTGTGAACTATGTATGGCTTGATTGATGATGAGAGATTGACAATTGATTATGTTAATGTTTACTAAGTGGCTGAATCATGAAATTCCCCTATCTAGTGTTGTAATTTTAGAAGTTAGGGTTGATCTTGATTGTTAGACTTCAAAGACAAATTGTTAGGGTTCATACATGTTGATGAGAATTGTATGTGAACTTGTGATTCACTTATACAGTGAGAATCCAATGAATATTGTGTAATTGTGGTATTGATGCAAGATCCTTCTTCCCTACACCCTTACACTTGATTATGCAAGAAGTATGTATGTATGTTATGCTAAGTTTGTTGTGTTGATTGAAAGGCCATTCTCATGAAACACTATGAATATAATGTGAAAGGTTTACTCACTTATTGATGATTCTAAGGTTGAAAGGACATTCTCACCTAATGAATCCATGAGCTATTATGATACCATGTTGACTTGAATGTCTAATGCATTCCTTTATGAACATGATCTAAAGTAAAGACTTAATATAACTTTAAAAGAGAATTATGCTTAGCACCGAGTTGATATGAAAAATGAGATGGAAGCTTTTACGTTTAGCAAGTCTGGCTTACCAATGTATGTTGTCTCATGAGATGGAAACTTTTTACGCTAGTAGTCCGGGTTTCTAGTAGCAATCCCTATATCCCATAACTATGTACCCACATAGGTCTTTAGCTAGTGGATCCACCTAAAAGCTATTATGAAAATTCTACCTTAGGCAAGGAGGACACCTCTTTTTAGTGTGGGGGTAGAAAACCGTATTCCATGTAGCTCACATGGTCTATGTCGGTTAAGGCTAAACTTCCCTATATGATATGAATATGAACTATGATAAGAACATGGACTTTAATTATGACTTCTTAAGAGGTACTACTTAGTATGAGTGGGTGTGTGGGACTTCACTTATGCATTGAACAAGTAGTCTTTAAGAGGGGTTATGGTGAGGTTCTCTTATGTTATGATGACTTATGGATTGTGTATGTATGGTATGTATGAATGTTAAGGTTGACTTTACTTGTTACAAACTTTGAACATGAATAACTCCTTACTTATGTATGTTGGTTATGGATGAGGCAAAAGTAAGATATGTATGTTTTTGGTAGCCTAAATGTGATACTTAGCATTTGGTAGGGTTATGGGATCTTACCTTTGCATTGCACTAGTATGGCTTTGGGTTGATTATATTTTGGTTTGGCTTATGTTTCTTCATAAATGTGAATTGTGTCTTTTAAACTTGTTAAAGGCATGATTTCAACTAAATGTCCCTTTTATGCATGTTTTAAGGATTTTGTGCATGGCTTCCATACTTGGTACATTATTTGTGCTAATCCATATTTTCTACATTCTATGAGTGTAGGTTCCGGTTATTGAGATATACTTCTTCCTTCAAGTGAAGCTTGGGTTGACTATTCCCAAAGCTTGGTGAGTCCTCAAGTTCGAGGACAAGATGTATCATTTCCTAGCTTTTATTGTACTTTCCTATTTTGAGACTTTATTGATGTAAAGGGATTTTGAATCTATTTTTATCCTCTATTGTACTAGATGGTGATTGAGATAAGTCTAGATTCCTATATACGTTTATGAAAAAGTAGTTGACTTCTATTGTAAAAGTTCTACCGTAACCAGAAGTTAAAATTTTGGTAGATAGGGATCCCGTAAAAACTTCTTTCGAGGAATGGGCCAGACTGGGTCATTTCTCAAGAACAATAGCTAAAGGGCCTGATACTACCACTTGGATCTGGAACCTACATGCTGATGCTAATCCACACCGCGATGGTATTTCTTGTTCCTGAATGGCAATTGATTCATGATAAAGTAAAATCCCTCGATGACATATTTTATCACAATTAATATTTTTTGGTTGATAGAGGGATCAAATGGTATATAGTTCATTTGTTGGTAGCTTGGAGGATTAAAAGATTTTTTTCGCATTATTCTTTGTCTTGATGTTATGATTATGCTAAGGGCGTGTATGCGACCTCGTCGTGGTCAAGTACACCGTGTTACATCTAGGGGGTACCTTTGGATCGTGACAATCTTAGTATCAGAGAACAAGGTTATAGAATGATTCTAAAGATGATGTCTCATGAACCACATCTAGTAGAGTCTTGTTCATAAGTGTGAAGTGCGCCACACCTATGAATGAGAGGCTATAAGATGTTTAGGAACATTCAATTCTTTCATTAATCTTTAGTCATGACTTAGAGTTTTAACTCGATGAAGTCTTTTTCCTAACCCTTAGCTTGTGCATATAAGAATATGACAACAAGAAGGGCGGCCGCAAGAAGAGTGGAAGAGGAGATTGCTAATGAGGGAGTTCCTCCCTAAGGTCCTAAAGGGCCTCAAGCTTTTAATGATGAAGGAGCTACGACAAATGTGGAGAAAAGGTCGGCTCTCCAAACATTGACTAATGTTTTAGCGACACAAGTCACTAGGGATGCTAGAGCTCATGTGAACCCCAATGAAAGTACAACCGCTTCAAGGATTAGGGATTTCACAAGAATGACTCCTACTACATTATATGGCTCCAAAGTTGATGAAGATCCACAATGGTTTATTGATGAAGTATTTAAGGTGCTTGATGCTATGGGTATGTCTGCACAAGAGAAGGCAGAGCTAGCCACCTACCAATTGAAAGATGTGGCTCAAGTATGGTATGAGCAATGGAAGGATGAGAGACCCGTGATAGAGGGCCCGGTTGATTGGGGAGTGTTCAAGTCGGCCTTCCTCTATAGGTTTTTCCCCCTGGAGTTGAGGGTGAGAAAGATGCAAGAATTCATCAACCTTCGCCAAGGAGGTATGAGTGTGAGGGAATATGGCCTTAAGTTCACCCAATTGTCTAAGTATGCTCCTACTTTAGTGGCGGACTTAAGGGCCAAGATGATTTTTTTTTATGGGGATATCCGACTTGGTATTCAATGAATACCATTTGGCAATGCTTAGCCTAAGTATGAATTTTTCACGTCTCAGGGTTCATGCCGAGCAAATTGAGGAACAAAAGCTCAAGCAAGTGAATAGAGAAGTAAAAAGGGTAAGGACCGATGATGGGAATTCTTCCAAGGGTAAATTTGAGGTTCAAGGTAAACCAAGGTTCAAGAAGAGGTTTTCCAACCAAGGCTCATCTAGCACTCCAAGGGTCAACAAAGATAGGGTATCTAACCCTATGCCACAAAGAGGTAATAGTGGTAGCTCTTATGTTGAAAGACCTAGTTGTGCAAAGTGTGGCAAGAAGCATGAAGGTAAGTGCCTAGTTTGCACGGATGGTTGCTTTAATTATGGGAAGAACTGTCATATGAAGAGAGATTTTCCCATGTTAAAAGTTTAAGGGAGAGAGGGCAAGCAAGTCCCTCCAAGTGGCTCAAATTTCGATGCTCCCAAGAAGAATCGCTTCTATGCTCTTCAATCTCGAGATGAGCAAGAGAGCTCCCTGGATGTTGTTACGGGTGTGTTGCAAGTCTTTTCCATTAATGTTTATGCATTATTAGACTCAGGTGCCACCTTGTCATTTGTTACCTCTTTTGTGGCTATGAAATTTGAAATGCTCCCCGAAGAGTTACTAGAACCTTTCTCGGTGTCTACCCCAGTTGGTGACTTGGTAGTAGCAGAAAGAGTCTGTATGAGTTGTCCTATTTCTTTGTGTCATAAATTCACTTTGGTTGATTTGGTAGAATTAGACATGCTTGATTTTGATGTAATTTTGGGCATGGATTGGTTGCATGCATGTTATGCTTGAACAAATTGTAGGACCCGAGTGGTCAAATTTCAATTTCCAAAAGAGCCAATTTTAAAGTGGAAAGGGGGGGATTCTATTCCTATAGGTCAATTTGTTTCATGTCTAATAGCTAGAGATATGATCTCCAAGTGGTGCATGTATCACATTGTTAGGGTTATGGATATTGAGTCCAAGGTCCCTTCTTTAGAGTCGGTCCCCGTGGTGAGTGATTTTTCTGAAGTCTTTCCTGATGACTTGCTCGGTATTCCTCCCGAACGGGAAATAGACTTTGTCAATGATCTTTTGCCGGATACACAACCCATATCCCTCCCTCCCTATAGAATGGCTCCGGCCGAATTAAAAGAGTTGAAGGAGCAACTCAAGGACTTGTTAGACAAGGGTTTTATTCAACCAAGCATATCTACATGGGGTGCTCTGGTATTGTTTGTGAAGAAGAAAGATGGGTCCCTTAGGATGCGTATTGATTATCGCCAATTGAACAAGGTCACTTTAAAGAATAAGTATCCTCTTCCTAGGATTGATGATTTGTTTGATCAAATCCAAGGGGCTAACTACTTCTCCAAAATAGATCTTCGTTCGGGTTACCATCAACTAAGGGTAAGAGGGGTTGACATTCCTAAGACAGCCTTTAGGATCCGGTACGGTCACTACGAATTTGTGGTTATGCATTTTGGGTTAACAAATCCCCTGGCGGCATTCATGGACCTAATGAATAGGGTATTTAGGCAATATCTTGATTCGTTCGTGATTGTCTTTATTGATGATATTTTGATCTATTTGAGAAATGAGGGTGAACATATGGATAATTTGTGGAATGTATTGCAAGTCCTTAAAGACCACCAATTGTATGCAAAGTTTAGCAAGTATGTGTTTTGGCTAAGATCGGATTCCTTCCTTGGTCATAATGTGTCGGGTATGGGTATTGAGGTAGATCCTAAGAAGACGGATGTGGTCAAGAGTTGGCCTAGACCTCTATCTCCTACTGATATGAGAGGTTTCTTGGGTTTGGCCGGTTACTCTAGGAGGTTTGATGAGGTTTTTTCCTACATTGCTTCTCCGTTGACGGCTTTGAATCAAAAGAAAGCTAAGTTTGTGTGGTTGGAGTCTTGTGGGAAATGCTTCAAAGAATTGAAAGAGAGACTTACATCCGCTCCGGTGTTGACCTTACCAGAGGGTACCGATGGGTTTGTGGCATATTGTGACATTTCTCGAGTGGGTTTGGGATGTGTCCTTATGCGACGTGGTAAAGTGATTGCTTATGCTTCAAGGCAACTCAAGGTCCATGAGACGAATTATCTGACTCATGACCTTGAATTAGCAATGGCTGTGTTTGCTTTGAAAATATGGGGACATTACTTATATAGGGTCCATATAGATGTGTTTACCAACCACAAGAATCTTCCATATGTGTTTTGCCAAAAAGACTTGAATCTTTAACAAAGAAGGTGGTTAGAGATTTTAAAGGATTATGACATGAGTGTCCTTTACCACCCCGGCAAAGACAATGTAGTTGTGGATGCCCTAAGTAGATTGTCCATGGGAAGTGTGGCTCATGTAGAAGATGAGAAGAAGGAATTGGTTCGTGATGTGCATAGGTTGGCCCAATTAGGTGTCCAACTAGTGGATTCCACCAAGGGTGGATTCATGGTTCATCATAGCTCCGAATCGTCCTTTGTGATCGATGTGATGTCTAGCCAACATCTTGATCCTATATTAAAGGAGTTGAAAGAATTGGTACTCAACAAGTCCATTGAGGCTTTCTCCCAAGGGGGAGATGGGGTGCTTAGGTACCAAGGTAGGTTATGTGTTTCGAATGTTGATGGATTAAGAGAACAAATTTTAGAAGAGGCTCATGGTTCGCAGTATTCTATTCATCCGGGAGCCACCAAGATGTACCGTGACCTACAGGAAGTCTATTGGTGGAATGGTATGAATAAGGATTTAGCAGGTTTTGTAGCCAAGTGTCCAAATTTCCAACAAGTTAAGGCCGAGCATCAAAGGCTTGGAGGGTTTTCCCAAGATATAGATATTCCCACTTGGAAGTGGGAGGATGTGAATATGAATTTTATTGTGGGCTTGCCTCGTACTCGAAGGCAGCATGATTTTATTTGGGTCATTGTTGATAGGATGACAAAATCAGCCCACTTTATTTCCGTCAAGACTTCATTTTTCGGTGGAAGACTATGCCAGTTGTACATTAATGAGATAGTGAATTTCCATAGTGTCCCCTCATCTATCATCTCGTATCGGGGCACTCAATTTACTTTACATTTTTGGAATGCATTCCAAAAAGGGGTTGGTACCAATGTTAAACTTAGTACCGCTTTCCACCCTCAAACGGATGGTCAAGTGGAACACACCATTCAAGCCTTAGAGGACATGTTCAGGGCATGTGTGCTGGATTTCAAGGGTAGTTGGGATGACCATCTCCCATTGATTGAGTTTGCCTACAACAATAGTTACCACTCAAGCATTACCATGGCTCCATTTGAAGCCCTTTATGGTAGGAGCTGTAGATATCCAGTTGGTTGGTTTGAAGTAGATGAAATTACTCTAATTGGTCCCAAACAAGTTTATGAAGCCATTGAAAAAGCTCGACTCATTAGAGAGAGGTTGAAGACGGCCCAAAATTTGAAAAATTTATACGCCGATGTTAAAAAGATGGATCTAGAATTTGAGATTGGTGATTGGGTCTACTTGAAAATCTCACCTATGAAAGGTGTGATAAGGTTTGGTAAAAAGGGGAAGCTTAGTCACCAATATATGGGCCCTTCTCAAATTTTGAAGTGTATTAGGAAAGTTGCCTATGAATTAGACTTGCCAGATGAATTGGCTCAGGTTCACCCGGTATTTCATGTTTCTATACTTTAGAAGTGCATTGGTGATCCGGTATCCATCATTCCTTTGGAAGGCTTGGGAGTTGATGAGAGTCTTTCCTATGAAGAGATTCCGGTAGAAATTCTATACCAGCAAGTTAAGAGGTTAAGAAACAAAGAGGTAGCTTCCGTTAAGGTTTTATGGAGGAATCACTTAGTTGAGGGTGCTACATGGGAGGCTGAGGTCGATATGAAGTCCCGTTATCCTCATCTTTTTCCTTCAACTCCTATTCAAACTTGAGGTAAGAAGTTTTCTTGAGTTTGGTATTTTTAGAAGGCATTTGTGCTTAAAGTGTTCTTTGTGATTTCCTTATGATATGCATGTTCTTGTGAGAATTCATATTTAGCATAAATTGAGTTTTCATGATCTATATGTTCCTCATGTGGAGTTGCACTTTAGTATGATGATTGCATATTTGACTTCATGAGGTGAATGATGAACATGCTTAGTTATGACTTTGCTGAAATGACATGTTTGCTCCATATTGTTGTGTTGAGCTTGCTTTGGTTGGAGAAGGTAGTTACTCCCATGTTAATGTGAATTGATGAGTTTTGTGCATAATGGGTTGTAGATGTAGTTCCTACTTCCTTGTGTTGCATTGTTTATGTATTAAGAATAGAGTTGATGTTTTCTCCAATGATTTGTGCATCTTATTGATGTGTCATGCAGGATGGGATGCTAGTCTTGAGTCTTTAATTCCCTAAAGTGTTTAAAGTGTCATTCCTAAGGGGGAGATAATGTAACAACCCGTAAAGTGGTAGGTTAAACTAGAGCCTAAACGTAAGGTTAAGAATTGTAAAATGAGTCCCCGAATTTCAGTAAGACATTTAGGGTTGAAATGAGGTTTATTGAGTGACGACCAAGGGGCAAGGGCCAAGGCCAAGGGGCCAAGCCAAGGCTGCTTCTAGTAAGGAACACACTGCCCCACCTTCACGAGGAGGACCACGAGTCTTGGTCCACTCCACGGCTCGTGAAGGTGGCCATGAAGCCTCCTTGGCCATGGGAAAGTGGCCACCCTTTGGCATAGCTACTGCCTTATAAACCACTGAAGGGATCATGGCTCGTGGTCTTACCATGGCTCGTGGAGCCCCACTGTGGTAATTACTTAGGCATGTGAGCCTAGGGCACCACAGCCTCAACTCCACGGGCAGGACCACGAGTCATGGGATGACCACTCAATCAACGACATATGGTCATCCCAATTGCCTTTAAAATCTATCACACATGCCCTCAACATGTCCTCTAAAGTCTGAATGGTGCATTCCGCTAAACCATCCGTTTGAGGCTGAAAAGTTGTGCTAAGTTTCACCTTGGTACCTAGCCCTTTTTGGAAAGACTTCCAAAACTGTGAAGTAAATTGTAGTCCTCGATCCGAAATTATAGAAAAGGGAACTCCATGTAACCTTACTCTCTCCCTCAAATACGATTTAGCATATTCTTCTATATAGTTGGACAACTTGACGCGAATGAAATGGTGGACTTAGTGATCCGGTCCACTATTACACATATTGAGTTGTGTTGCCGCCTAGTACGTGGCAACCTAATAATAAAATCCATGATCACATCTTCCCACTTCCAAGTAGGAATAGAAATATCTTGTGACAAGCCTCCCGACCTTTGGTGCTCAACCTTAACTTGTTGACAATTAGGACATTTGGCAACAAATTCCGCGATGTCCCTTTTCATCCCATTCCACCAATAGACTTCCCGTAGGTTACGGTACATCTTGGCGGCTCCCGGGTGAATAGAATACCGAGAACTATGGGCTTCTTCTAAAATTTTCTCTCTCAAGCAATCAACATTTGGAACACCTAACCTACCTTGGTACATTAATACCCCATCTCTCCCTTGGGAGAAAGCCTCAATGGACTTTTTGAGTACAAACTCTTTCAACTCAACCAAGATAGGATAAAGACTTTGCTTAGACTTCACATCCATAACAAAGGATGATTCGGAACCATTATGGACAATGACACCACCCTTGGCGAAATCCACTAGTTGAACACCTAGTCGGGCCAACCTATGCACATCATGAACCAACTCTTTCTTTTCATCCTCTACATGAGGCACACTGCCCATCGACAACCTACTAAGAGCATCCGCTACCACATTAGCTTTGTCGGAGTTATAAAACTCACTCATATCATAATCCTTCAATAATTCTAACCAAATTTTCTGATGAAGATTCAAGTCCTTTTGACTAAACACATATTCTAGACTCTTGTGATCAGTGAAAACATCCACATGAACCCCGTACAAATAATTCCTCCATATTTTTAAGGCAAACACAACTGCCACTAACTCAAGATCACGGGTTGGATAATTTTTCTCATGTACTTTAAGTTTCCTTGAAGTATATGCAATAACCTTAGGATTTTGCATAAGCACACATCCTAACCCAACTCTAGAGGCATCACAATACACAACAAAACCATCCGTACCTTCTGGTAAGGTCAACACCGGAGCAGAAGTAAGTCTATCTTTCAATTCTGGAAACTTTTCTCACAAGCTTCCGACCACACAAACTTAGCCTTCTTTTGAGTCAAAGCCGTCAACGGAGGAGCAATGGAGGAAAATCCCTCAACAAACCTTCTATAGTACCCGACCAATCCTAGAAAGCTTCTAATGTCGGAAGGAGTTAGAGGTCTAGGCCAACTCTTGACTGCAACCGTCTTCTTCGGATCGACCTCAATACCCTCACTTGACACAATATAAACAAGGAAAGCTACGGACCTTAACAAAAATTCACACTTGCTAAACATTGCAAAAAGTTGTTGGTCCATAAGAACTTGCAACAAAATTCTCAAATGGTCCACATGTTCATTCTTACTCCTTGAATAGATCAAGAGATCATCGATAACAACTATCACAAACATGTCTAGGTATTGCCAAAACACTCTATTTATCAAGTGCATGAACGCTGCCGGAGCATTAATAAACCCAAACGACATTACCACAAACTCATAGTGACCATACCGGGTCCTAAAGGCCATCTTTGAAATATCATCCCCTCTCACCCTCAAATTGTGATTACCTCAACGACGATCAATCTTAAAGAAATAACTAGCCCCTTGAAGTTGGTCAACCAAGTCATCTATACTTGGGAGATGTTACGTATTCTTGATGGTCACATTATTCAATTGAAGATAATCAATGCACATTCTAAGAGATCCATCCTTCTTTCTAAAAAACAACACCGAAGCTCCCCGTGGAGAGATACTTAGCCGAATGAAACCCTTATCTAGCAAATCCTTTAGTTGCTCTTTTAACTCGGCCGGAGCCATTCTATAAGGAGGGATAGAGATAGGTTGTGTATCCGGTAAAAGGTCAATACAAAAAACTATATGTTGCTCAGGAGGTATACCAGGAAAATCATCGAGGAAAACTTTCAGGAACTCATTCACTACCATAACCGACTCTAGAGAAGGGGTTTTAGATTCAACATCCATCACCCTAACAAGATGGTAAATACACCCTTTAGAGATTATCTTCCTTGCTTTAAGACAAGGGAAAAATTGACCTCTAGGTGTTGAATTCCCCCTCTTCCACTCTAAGATATGCTCATTTGGAAATTGGAATCTAACTACCTGAGCCCTACAATCGGTAGAGGCATAACATGCATGCAACCAATCCATACCCAAAATCACATCAAAGTCTAATATGTCTAATTCTACCAAATCCACCAAAGTAACTCTATGGGATAAGGAAATGGGACATCTCCTATAGACTCTCTTAGCCACCACCGAGTCACCAATTGGGGTAGAGACCGAAAAAGGTTCTACTAACACTTTGGGGAGTATATCAAACTTCATGGCCACATAAGGTGTCACAAAGGACAAAGTAGAACCAGGATCTAACAAGGCATACACATCAATAAGAAAGACTTTTAACATAACGGTCACAACATCTAGGGAGCTCTCTTTGTCACCTCAAGATTGAAGAGCATAAAAGCAATTTTGCTTTGGGGAATTGGAGTTTGAACGCTTGGAGAAACTTGCTTGCCCTCTCTTCCTTTGGGTGTAAGTATTGTACAATCTCTCATTTTGTGTCCACTCTTCCTGCAAGTAAAACTCCCATCGGTGCCCACTAGGCACTTACTATTATGTTTTCTTCCAGACTTTACACAATTAGGCCTTGCCACATAAGAACCACCACTATTACCTCTTTAAGGTTTAGGGTTGGAAACCTTATCCTTGTTGTCCCTTGGTTGAAAAACCATTGTCTAAACCATGTCCATTGGACCTAACATTGGAGAAGTTACCATCACCGGTCCTAGCTCTTTTAACCTCTCTATTCTTTTCCTTGAGTTTGTCCTCGTCAATTTGTTGTGCATGGACCATGAGATGAAAGATGTCCATGTCACCAATGAGCATGGCAATACGACAATCTTTCACCACCATATCAGATATACCTATCACAAACTTATTCATCTTTGCCCTTGAATCTGCAACCATAGATGGAGCATACTAAGACACTTGAGTGAACTTGGAAAGATACTCCTTCACAATCATACTTCTTTGACGTAGGTTAATGAACTCTTTCATCTTTCTGTCCCTCAACTCTAGGGGAAATAATCTATCAAGAAATACCAATTTGAACAATTCCCATTCAACCGGGCCCGCTCCTACGGGTGTTCCACTCTTCCACTGATCATACCATACTTGAGCAACATATTTTTGTTGGTAGGCGGCTAACTCCACCTTCTCTACCAAAGATACCCCCATAATAGCAAGAACTTTATAAACCTCGTCGATGGACCTTTGAGGATCCTCTTCCACTTTGGAGCCATAAAATTCGACAGGGTTCATTTGAGCAAAATCCTTAACCTTTAAAGTAGCCGAATTCACATTAGGATTCAGTGGAGTTACAACATCTCTATTGGCTTGAGCCGCCAATGCTTGGGCCAACATTTGAAAATCCGACCTAACCTCCACATCTGACATAGCCAAAGGATCAATCGTAGCTTGAGGAACTTCAGGAGGAGCTTCTTGATTCAAATTCTCATCTTCCATTCTTCTAGCGTTAGCCCTTCGTGTATTCATATCCTGAAGACATAAGAGAAGTATTAGGAAAGAGAAATCTTTTAGAGTTAAACTCTAACGCACGGCTTAAGAGTAATGATGAAGTGAGATTTCCTAAACATCTTATAGCCTCTCATTCATATGTGTGGCGCGCTTCATACTCATGAACAAGACTCTACTAGACGTGGCATATGATACATCATCCTAGAATCATTCTAAACCTCATGCTCTAATTACCAAGTTTGTTACGACCTAGAGGTACCCCCTACATGCAACATGGCACATAAAATCCCAAAAGGCTCTATGAAGGTCACTTAGCATATGATAACATAAGCAATAGAACAATTAGAGTAAAAACACATTTCAAGTCTATAATTTTCATTTAAAGAAAGGCGGAAGTCTAGACTTCAAGTCTTAATACCAATCTATTACAACATTCAAATAAGGAAAGGGACACAACCCATACAACATAGTCTAAAAAAAGAAGTACAAGAAAGGAACTACAAAGAGATAACATCCGTCCTCGAATAATGAGGACTCACCAACAAGCTAGGAGAATAAGCAAATCCAATATGCTAGTAACAATGATTAGCACCTTGAGAACCAGATCATACAATTTGGGAAAAATGTAGGAAAAGTAGGCGTTAAAATAAAAATGCACTAAGTATGATAGCCATGCATAAAAACATAAAAACATGCTAAAAAGGATATTTTAGTGGAATGCATGCAATATACTAAGTTAAAGCATGATTTTAAAGATAGTGGAGAAGCATAAGTCAGAAGTATAGTCAACATTTAGATCATCATAACATAAGAGGAACATATCATAAATACCCACAAAACGTACTTGTGCAATGCATGAATACGACCCCATAATCCCACCCATGCTAAGTAAAGCTTCTTAAGTAACCATAGTTCATAATTCATATTCTTGATCATAATGGAATTTATCCTTAACCGACATAGACCATGTGAGCTAACATGGAATCCGGTGTCTACCCCACACCGAAAAAGGGTTGTCCTACTTGCCTAAGGTAGAACTATACTCTTAACTTATGTTGATCCACTAGCTAAATACCTATGATGGCACATTGTTTATGGGATAAAGAGATTGCTACTAAAAACTCGACCTCTACTAATGGGAGAGCTTCTATCTCATGAGACCTCATTTAGAAAACCCGGACTCTACTAGCGGGAGAGCTTCCATCTCATTGTTACTATCCACTCGGTGCTAAGAATTAATTCCCACGGAGTACAAATTAAGTCTTGAATTAAGTTCATATTCATGGAACAATTTCTTGACACTCAATCCAACATAATTCATAAGATAGTTCATTAGATAATGCGTGAGAATAACCTTTCACCATCCATGTCTACATATAGATTGAATAGGTGAGAAATCCTTTCAACCCTAGAATCATCATATTGTGAGAAAAACTTTCACATCGTATCATATTCATGTACAAGTGTGTATATGAGAATTACCATTTAACAACACAACAACTAGATCATGATCATATTCACTTAACTATCAAAGTGTTCTTGAAGCATATATTAAACTTCATATATAATGCATAACACCATAATTTACCTTTCAAGGATCAAGATCATATTGAATCCACATATCTCGAATTCACTACATTAGACATAGATAATAACATAATTCAAATTGCTACAAGCATAATTTCATACATCCTTCTTTCATCCACAAATCCACATCAAAATATCATAAATAAAAAATATAGGAATTTCATGGGTTCTTAGGGATTTCAACATAAAAACCATAATAAATCATTAATTCGATCATAATATAAAGTAATTCAAGCATTATTTTTTTAGAGGAACCCATGGTTTTGGAATCAATCCCTAGCTTTTGGGGATTTCTATCTTTGAAATTGGGGTTTTGAAGGGGCTCAATGGATGAAGGCTATCCATGGATGAAGAGCTACCATAGCTTAGCAATGAATCCTAATGATTTTGAGGAGAAAACCTTGCTCCTTGAACCCTAGCTCTAACTTCCTTCTTCTTCTTCCTTTAAGTTCTAGAGAGCATATTTTCTTTGGAGAGGATGACGTTTTGGGACTAGTTTTGGGATTTCGAAATTATGTGGTATTTTGACTTAGTTTAGTGAATTAAAAATCATAGATAGGTTATCGAATTTAGCATGAAACGACCGCACTTAGTTATTAATTAAAACCGGAATACCCTAAAGTTCCCCTAACTTATCTGCCCAAAAGCACTTCCAGGCCTGAACCACGGACCCCTGACCTATGGACCGTGTGTGGAACCACGACCCCTCCTAGTTGGGAATGGTTCATGGTCAGAGAATCTGGCCCCAGCCACGAGACCTTCACCTACGGATCGTGGTTGGACCCACAGCCCATTCTGGTGAAACGTGGGTCGTGGTATAGAGAGCCTCACTTGTAGGCTCGACCTATGGCCCCTTAACCCACATCGCGTGGGTCCCCTTCGTAGTCCACTACCCAGGCAATTTTCTAGGGCATTTCTCAAGGACCTATGGTTGGTCCTTGGGGGTCATACCATAACGTTCTAACACTAAACCCTTTATTTTTAAGTACGGGGAGTTACGTTTACAACTCTAACCCTCATGTTAAGCTCTAATTTAGCCTACTAGTTTCCGGGGTGTTACAACTCCCCATGAACCCATGTAAATCACATGTTTTCCAATTTTTATGATACGATGTGGGTTTTGAATTATGAAAGACGAGATTATGAAATTAAGCATGTTTTTATGAAATTTATGTAAATGTTTAAGGATACTTTGAGTGTAAAGTATCAATGATGTTAATTTTGTGTTGTTGAAAGGATTTCTCATATACATATTAAATCATGATTTGTGAAAGAAAAATCTCACATAAAGGATTCATACTGTTGAAAACACTTTCTCAACTAAAAAATGACTTAGCTTGGATTTGCAAGATTACGTGCCCTTGCATGGATAATTAGAAAAAGTTAAGAAATGACTACTCCATGGGATTTATGGTTAGCCCAGAAAGGATATTGAGATGGGAGCTATCCCGTTAGTAGAGGTCGGGTTTCTAGAAGCAATATCTTTATCCCTTACCTATGTGCCCCCATAGGATGTTTGTCTTGATAGATATTAGCTAGTGGATCAACAATAGCTAGAAGTTCATTGTCCTTCCGTGGCAAGTCGAACACCCCTTTTAGGTGTGGGGTTGACACTGGCATCCATGTTGATAGATCACATGGTCTTCTATGTAAGTTATGCTACTTACCATAAATAATGAAGCAAGTTTATGATGAGCCAAAGTTACATGAAGGAAGTATGGTAAGTATGTTTTAAGATGATGTTCACTTGCATTGATCATGGTTTAATGACTTATGGTTTCTAACTCTCAAGATGCATGTTTAGCTTGATCTTTGCTTATTCATGGAAATATCCCTTTTTAGCATTTTTAAATGTTTTATGCATAGCTATCATACTCGGTACATTGTTTTGTACTAACGCATACTCGTGCCTACATTTTCCCCAAATATAGGGTCCGATATTCAAGGTTCTTAGTTTCGTGGCTAGAAGTTGGCTTGGTTGATTTCCTGAAACTGGTGAGTCCTCATGCTTCGAGGATGGATTTACATTGTTTTCAGTTTCTATCTTACTTCCTATTTTTGAAATAATGTATGGTGTAGGCACAATTTCATTCTATTGTATTAGATGACTATTGGGACAAAATGTTTAAACTTTCGCTTTACGTTTATAAAACTATTGGACATGAAATGTTGTCTTTATTTCTTATATTCTATTTCTTCTGTGATGAATGCTAAGTGGCTTGTATGGGGTCTCTTGGGGTCCTATACGCCATGTTACATCTAGGGTTTACCACTGGGTCATAAGAAGAGCTTGATATGTTAGATTTTGATCTTATTTTTGGGATGGATTGACTTCATTCTTGTAATGCTTCAATTAATTATAGAATCCGAGTGGTCAAGGTTAGTTTTAAATGAGCCCATCCTATACTAGAAAGGGGGAAATTCTATGCCTAAAGGAAAATTTGTTTTTTGTCTTAAAGATAGAAAAGTGATTTCTAATTGTTACATATATCATCTTGTTCAGGTTACATATGCGAATTCAGAAACCTTTATCTTTGAGTTTGTCCCTAACGTAAATGAGTTCCCTTAGTGTTTCATGATGATTTACCCAGTGTTCCTCCTGAAAGGGAAATACACATTAGTATTGACATTCATCCAGATCTGAAACGTATCTATATATCTCCTTACCATATCGCTGTGGCAGCACTTCAGGAATTGAAAGAGCAATTGAGGATTCGTTGAATAAGGGTTTTGTTTTACAGAGCAACTCTCCATGGGGTTCTCAAGCATTGTTTGTTCGTAAGTAAGATGGTTCACTTCATATGTGTATTGACTATTGGAAATTGAACAAGGTTACTATTAAGAATCAATATCCTCTTCCAAGGATATATGATTTGTTTGATCAACTCCAAGGAGCGAGTTACTTTTCTAAGATCTACCTCTGATGGGGTTATCACCAATTGAGGTGTATAGGAAGATAACATTCTGATGACACCTTTTCAAACTTGATATGGTCATTACGAGTTTTTGGTAATTTCGTTTGGTTTGATTAATGCTTCGGCACGAATGGTTGCTTTCGTTGTGGTAAAAGTGATCATAAGATGAGGAATTGCCCAATGCTTACGACTAAGGGTAGAGAGGGCAAATAAGCTCCTCCTAGTGGTTTGGATTCCAATGCTCCCAAGAAAACCGATTCTCTGCACTTCAGACTCGTGGTGAACAAGAGGGTTCTCCCGATGTGGTTACCGGTATGTTGAATGTTTTCTAACTTGATGTATATGCTTTACTTGATCCTGGTGCTACCTTGTCTTTTGTGACACCATATGTGGCTATGAGGTTTGATGTTCTTCCAGATGTGTTATTAGATCCTTTTTCTATCTCTACTATTTTTGGTAATTCTATTGTGGCTAAGAGGTCCTATAGAAAGTGTCCCGTCTCCTTGTCCCATAGAGTTACTCTTGTTTGACTTGGTAGAGTTTTATATGCTAGATTTTGATGTCAGCCTTGGAATGGATTGGTTGCACTCATGTTATACTTACAGTGATTGTAGAACCGGTGTTGTCAAGTTTCAGTTTTGAAATTGACTTCGGTATTGACCTTCTCATAGATATGTAACCCATTTCTATTCCTCCTCATCATATGGCTCCGACAGAACTAAAGGAATTGAAAGATTAATTGAAAGATTTGTTGTCTAAGGGTTTCATCCGACCAAGTATATCACCATGGGGTGCCCCATTTTTGTTTGTTAAAAAGAAGGATGGTTCTCTTCGTATGTGCATTGGTTATCGCTAGTTGAACAAGGTGACCATTAAGAATAAGTATCCTCTTTCAAGGAACGAGTTACTACTCTAAGATTGATCTTCGGTCGGGTTATCACCAATTGAGGGTGAGGGAAGATGATATTCCAAAGACAACTTTTTGAACTTGGTATGGTCATTATAAGTTTTTGGTAATGTGTTTTTAATTGACTAATGCTATGAAAAAATTTATGGATTTGATGAATAATGTATTTAGAGAATATCTTGACATGTTTGTGATTGTGTTCATTGATGACATTGATTTACTCAAAGAGTGAGGAAGAGCACATTGATCATTTGAGGATCATGTTACCAATTCTTAAGGACCAATAACTTTTTGCGAAGTTTAGTAAATGTGAGTTTTTGCTAAGGTCTGTGGCTTTTCTAGGTCAGATTATTTCAAGTAAGGGTATTGAGGTAGATACTAAAAAGACTGATGCGGTCAAGAGTTGGCCAAGACCTGTATCTCCTTTAGATATTAGAAGTTTCTTGGGTTTAACTGGTTACTACATAAGGTTTGTTGAGTGGTTTTCTTCGATTGCCTCTCCTTTGAAGGCTTTGAATCAATAGAAGACTAAGTTCATATGGTCCCAAGCATCTGAGAAAATCATTCAAGAATTGAAGTACAGACTTACTTCTGTACCGGTGTTGATCTTACCGAAAGGGACGGATGCTTTTGTGGTTTATTGTGATGCCTTAAGAATTGGGCTAGGATGTGTGCTTATGCAAACTAGGAAAGTTATTGCCTATCCTTCAAGGCAGCTTAAGATTCATGAGAAGAATTATCCTACCCATGACCTTGAATTAGCGGCGGTTGTGTTTGCCTTAAAAATTTGGAGGCACTATTTGTATGGCGTTCATGTTGAGTTTTTTACCAACCATAAGAGTTTACAATATGTGTTTAATCAGAAGGATCTAACTCTTCGCCAAAGAAGGTGGCTTGAGTTTTTGAAAGATTATGATATGAGTGTTCTCTATTATCTCGTTAAGATGAATGTGGTGGCCGATGCTCTTGGTCGGTTGTCTATGGGTAGTGTTGCTCATATTGAGGATGATAGAAAATAGTTGGCCCGGTTGGGTGTCCAGTGAGCAAACTTTACTAAGTGTGGTGTCATGGTTCACACTGGTTCAGAATCCTTTTTTGTGAAGGATGTGAAAGCCAAGCAAGGTCTTGATCCAATTTATATTGAATTGAGAGAAGTGGTGCTTAAAACGTCCGTAAAGACTTTCTTCCAAGGAGGAGATGGAGTACTTAGATATCAATGTCGTTTATGCGTTCCTAATGTGGATGACTTGAGGGAACACATCTTGTAAGAAGCCCATAATTCTCGATATTCCATTCACCCGAGAACCACCAAGATTTACCATGATTTACCGAAGGTCGATTTGTAGAAGGGGATGAAAAAGATAATTGCGGGATTTGTGGCTAAGTGTTCTAATTGTCAACAAGTGAAGGTTAAGCATTAGAAACCGGGAGGTTTATATCTAGACATTAGCATTCCTACTAGGAAGTGGGAAGATTTGAACATGGACTTCATTGTTGGTTTGCCTCACACCTGGCAACAACACGACTCTATTTGGGTTATTGTAGATCGGATCACGAAATCGGCTCATTTTATTCCCATCAAAGTTTCCTATTCTATGGAAGATTATGCTTAGTTATATTTGAGAGAAATGGCAAAGTTGCATGGAGTGCCTTTGTCCATTATTTCCGATCGTGGAACCCAATTAACTTCTCAGTTTTAGAAATCTTTCCAAAAGGGTCTTGGTACTTTTGTTAAGCTTAGCATGACCTTTCATCCCCAAAGCGATGGGAAGGCAGAGCTTAATATCCAAACTTTGGAAGACATGTTGAGAGATTCTGTGATTTATTTTAATGGTAATTGGGTTGACCATTTGCCATTGATTGAGTTTGTTTATAACAATAGCTATCACTCAAGTATTGACATTGCTCCATTTGAGGCATTGGATGGTAGGAGGTGTACATCTCTTATAGTTTGGTTTGAGGTTAGTGAAGTAGCCCTATAGGTCCCAAATTTGTGCATGAGTCTATAGAGAAAGTTAGACTTATTACAGAAAGGTTGAGAACGGCCCAAAGACAACAAAAGTCATATGTCGATGTTATAAGAAGAGATCTTGAGTATGATGTTCATGATTTGGTTTACTTGAAAATTTTACCCATGAAGGTAGTAAGAAGGTTTGGTAAGAAAGGAAAGTTTAGTCCCCATTTTGTAGGCCCATATCAGATTTTGAGACGTGTTGGTAAGGTTGCTTATGAACTTGAATTGCCTAATGAGTTGTCATCGGTGTACGGGTTTTCCATGTCTCTATGTTGAAGAAATGTGGTGGTAATCCGACATTCATAGTTTTCTTAGAAGGTTTGGGAGTTAAGGAGAATATCTTTGATAAAGAAGTACCGGTTGAAATTTTAGACCGGCAAGTCAAGAAGTTGAGAAAGAAAAAAGTGTCTTCCATGAAGGTGTTGTGGAGGGATAAATTAGTTGAGGGTACTACTTGGGAGGCCGAGGCGGATATGATGTTCCGAAATCCTCACATATTTCCTTCTACACGTATTCTACATTGAGGTATTGAGTTCCACATGGTTTACTCTTTTGATATCATGTGTTTAGATATTTCCATGATTTCCTTACCATACATGTTCATGAAAAAGCTTTAGTTTTGAGAAAATTAGTCAACTCACTACAACATTTTCGGCCTACGGTCACACTAAATCTGGATAACGCTTGTAAAGTGTTGCCTAAAATATTTTTGGGAACACTTTTAAAGCGTAGCCCAAGTTTTTAACTTTTGGCTACACTAATATTGGCAACACTTGTAAAGCGTACTCTTTAATGGAATAGGCTACACTTTATAAGCATTGTTACAGTATGAGATAATTGGCAACAACTATTTACATATATGGCCACACTTTTAAACTGTCCTATTTTTATTATTGTAAAAACAACACATTACAAGTGTGGCCTTAAAATTTTCACTAAAATATTATATTCCCTAGAACATTTTTAACTCTCCCTCCCATTTTTATTGGCCAAAAAAAAATTAATAAAACATTAAAAATTCATAACACTTTTCTATCTGAAGTCGAAGAACACATATTTTTCTTTCTCCAAAAACATTTTTCTCTAGAAGAGCTAAAGTCGAAGAACTGAAGAGTGGAAGCTGAAGAGCGGAACTAAAGATTTCTCCGATTCTCTTCTCCCTGAACTAAAGAGCTGAACTGAAGAGTTGAACGGAAGATCTGAGCTTTGCTGAGCTGAAGATTTCGTCAAGCGTAAGTACCTATTCCTTCTCATTCTCATTATTTTTGTCAATATGTTAGAGGATGATGGCAGAATCACAGTGTATTTGTGTACAAATCCCAGGTTGAGCTAAAAAAAATTGCCCTTTTAAGTTTGGTATAGTTTTGCCGTAAGATTTTGCCACTGCCACAAATTTCACAGTGTATTTGTGTACACATTCTTGTGTTCAATGGTCTTAGCTGTTCAAGAAAAGAAGGGGGTGGGGGGTTCTTTTTAACTATAGATACTAATAACATCGACCGGTATTACCACTTTTAAATCTTTTTAGCTAGAGGGTATGGGTGGGTTGGGTTGGGTTTGAGAGATTTACTCTGCAGATTAGTGAATGAGGTCCTTTGCAGGTCAGTTTGAGTGCTTTTTCTTTCTTGTTTTCGGAGCTTGTTCAGTACAATCAGACTCAAGTGGACAACATTACTGAATTAGAGCGAAGGTGATTTTCAACAACTCTGTTATTTTGTTTATTTGCCCTTGTATTGTTGAATTATAAGGATTCTTTATGAAATGAGCTTAAATGAAAATTGGGTATTGATATAGTCGAACCCCGACTTGTTTGACACTGAGTTGTAGTTGTTGTTGCTCTTGTATTGCTGAAATTAGAGGGGAAGTGACTTGTATGCTGTGGGCTTCGAGAAATTCTAGTATTGGAATGGACCCGAATATGGAGAAATGGTTGTGAAAGATTCAGACACTAACTATTTTGGAGGGGAAGCTTAGTTGATTGATGATCATTTTACGTTATTGTTGCTCTAAACATGGAGTTGTGCTATAGTGCTTAAGAGTATTTTTGATGGTATCAGGTCATTATAGGGTAAAAAATGAATCTCCATATTAGTAGTGTCAAATGAATGGGATGATCACTTTTGAGGTAAGGATTAGCTATTTTAACTGTTTGTATGCCATGGTTGCTACTGTTACATCCATTTTATTGAAGTCTTTCCTCATCAATAGGGATAAAATTGCTATATTTGCTGACACCTTGTTCTTGTGGATGGAACTGTTGGTTCTGATCATTAGTTACCTTAATTTTTTTTTTAAATTGTTGGTTCTGATCATTTAGTGCTAAAGAAAAGGCATTAAAGGAAGGAGGTGGAATATTAGTTTAATTGTTTAAAATACCAAAGGATAAGCATAATCTTCCACAAACTTGAGCTTAAATTTTTCTGCCCTTTTAGGTTTGAAATAGTTTTTGCAGTAAGTTCTTGCCTCGCCACAATTTCACTCTGTATATGTGAATGCATTGTTCTGGATGTTGATGCTTATCCGGAAAATATGTTAAAGGATGATGGCAAAGTACCAAAGGATAAGCAGAATCTTTCACAACTTCAGCTTAGATTGTTCTGCCCTTTTAAGTTTGATATAGTTTTTGCCGTAGGATTTTGTCGTTGCCACAAATTTCACAGTGTATTTGTGTACACATTCTTGTAGATGTTAATGATTTTCTGGAAAATAGGTTAGAGGATGCTGGCTATGCTGTAAATGATGTTGCTTTGCTATCTTCAGACCGAAGCATTTGTATAAGAATAGGGAGTGCACATTATTCCACAATCTTAAATGCTAATTCTCGTAAGGATCCTGCAGCTGCTCTATGTACCTTTGAATCAACAAACTCAAGAAGTGGAGGGATACCATGGCCTTCAGTCCTATAGTCACAAAATAAAATCAAAGGAAGAAAAAGAGGTATTATTTCTATAGATGCTTCAATAACAATGTTTTCAGATAAGAATAATCAAACCTAACATGAGGTTTTATGCTACTGTTCTAATGAGCAAGATTGTAACTGTATCAGTTGCCCGTTGAATAGCACCATCGACTCCTCAAGAGTTCTAAGCATCTATGTGCCTCTTCAGCAGATTAAGAATATGATGCAAACAACATTAATAACAAGACGAGACAAAGCTACAACAGATAAAGAAGATGAGGTAAAATCTTTTGCAACACAGTAATATAGAGCTTTTCAAATTGAAGTTTCCTCCACCTCACTGTTTGTTGTATCTAGGAGCCTCTAGTATGTCTTATAACACATTCCATAGGAACTCTTACCACTGTTTCTTGTCATTACTGGATATGAATATGTAGTTAACATCTTGATCAAGTTTTTAAGTTGAAGCCTAAGGTGATTACTTGATTTACCAAGCATTGTCTTTGACTGTTGATACAATAAATAATAGGATCAAATTTAATTTCATATGCATCATTACATGATTTTAAATAATCTATGCTCTGTTTATCTCTTTCATTGTGCGAGACATTAGATATTGTGCCTTAGGAATATGATGATAGAAATTAGTAAAGAATGTGAACTTATCATCTGAAATCTTTATAGGTTTCACATTGACAATGAACTGGTCCTAGCTTACTGTCACAGAACAGGTACTTGTTGGATTTTTTAAAATTATTTTTAACTTTAAAAGGGTATAAATATAGCACCAGACATCATAATATTCTATTCCTGCACAAACTATGTTATATCTATCTGCATATCCAAATTCCTAACTGGCCATATAATGAACCAACTCGACCAAGACTAGAAAAGAAAGAGATGAGTTTAACTAAAATCTATATGCTTCAACTATGGTGATACTTGAGACCTTAACTAAAATGACATTGATAGTAGCAACAATACCTATGCTGGTTCTTTGAATGTTCAAGGGTCTGTTAATGATGAAAATGTCCTAGCTTTCATAAGAG
>JAJOOF010062952.1:0-17256 GCA_029582545.1 Solanum lignicaule
ACTGTAATATGCAATCTGGAATTCAAAAAATATGCAGTCTGCAATCTGAAATTTGGAACAGCTGCAATCTGGAACTTCTTGCCTCTTCTATAACTGCTACGATCTGATTTGTTGTACATTTTAAATGTGTAGGGAAATGGAGGTGATCAAATTTGAAAGGTCGCCACAAGTCAATTTGATCTCATTGAAGTGGATGATGAAGAGTTTTTGAACTATTGTAAAACTTTGAATACATTATGTTTGCTTTTGTGAAATATATTCATTGCTAGAATACATTGAACTATTGTAAGAATACTTTTTTAACTATTATGTACACATATTTAGAATATTGCTTTATAAGTATGTGTATGTACAGAAGACATGATATTATCTTTTGAAATTTATTGCAAATCTATATATTTGAATTACTTATTAACCAATTTAATGCTTGAGATTATTTATTGCAAAATAATATTGGTGTTTTTTAATTAGAAATTGTGGCATATAAATATTTTATAGCCAAAATGATATGGCCACACTTAAAAGTGTAGCCATAGGACTGTAAATTGTGGTATGCACTTAGGCAAGGACTACACTTCAAAGTGTTGTCATACATTGGATAGAAAAGGCAACACTTTAAAATTGTTGTCATACATTAGATAGAAAAGGCAACACTTACAAATTGTGGGCAATAAGGAAGCTTAGGCCACGCTTAAAAGTGTAGTTGTATGAGATAGAAATGTTACTATTTGAGGTACATAAAAGCGTTGCCATTTTTCCTTTTAGGCTACACTTTTAAGCGTAGCTGATAAGGCAACACTTGAAACTCTACGGTAACGCTACTTTTGGGCACCCCTGGAAAAGTGTTGCTTAAAGTCCAAAAGTGTAGCCTTTTATCAAATGCCACACTTTTTGCTAGTTTAGGCTACACTTTACTGGGGTGGCCGTAGGCCTAAAATGGTGTAGTGCCTTGATTGATTTCTACTTGTTTATGTGCATTTGATTATGAATTGCATATAGTCTATATGAAATGATGTTTTGAGCATGTTTTAGCTTGGAGTCAATATTTCGTCCTCTAATATATGCTTTTGAGTGTGAGTTGCATATGAATTTTAAGATATGAAGATATGTATATGTTTTAGCTGGAGTTGAGGTTTCCTCCTTGGATATATGTTTTTATGTGATTGCATGCATGTTGGGTTGTTAGGTTAAGTTCCTATATTCCTTATGATATCTTGAATCTTCTTCGAGGACAAATTTTCCCAAGAGGGAGATAATGTAACACCTTGGATTTAAGAAAGGGCCTAATAGCATGTTTTAGAGCTTTAGGGTGCCATTTATGAAGGCCAACAACGGCCCATGGCTTGGACCACAGACTGTAGGTGGGTTCGTGGATTCGCCACCCAAAAGTTGTCAAGGGTAGGAATCACGACCTGAACAACAGCCCATCGATGGGTCCACGTTCCGTGGTCCAGGAGTAGTAGGTCAAGCCCAAAGTTCGAGTGTGCATGACGGACCGTTGGTTAGTCAACAGTCCGTCCGTCGTGAGTCGTGGGTAGGGGTTCGGCAGTTAGTGTTAGGGGTAGTCGGTACTTTCCTAATTATTTTATCCCTATACTGCGTCATTTTGCCTATGCCTAAGACCCCTATATAAGTGATTTTGACCCCAAATTCAATTCATTCTGTTAAAATCAACAAAAGATGTTGAATCTTTCTCTCCCAATGATATTTCTCTCTCTAAAATCTTAAAGAAGAAGATTCAAGCTAGGGTTCAAGATCAAGATTCCATTCTTAAATTGTTTTGGGCTTTGATAGTAAGGTATGACAGTTTTCATCCATGAATTCCTTCCATTCATGGAGTTCCCGAATTCTCCTATTTTTAAAAAGCTAAAAATCCCCAAATGCATTAGGGCTTTCTTCAATTGCCATGGGTTCTCTTCAATGTTTATTTAAACGAATGAATTATGTTCTTTAATGCATGAATTGATTAAATACATTGATTTTTATGATGAGTCCCCATGAACCCATGTTTTCCAATTATGATGATACAATGTGTGTTTATGTAAATGTGTTACGGATGCTTTTAGAGTAAAGTATCAATGATGTTATTGTTGTGTTGTTGAAAGGATTACTCATATACACATTAAAGCATTATTTATGGAAGGACATTCTCACATATAAGATTTTTAGTGTTGAAAGGACTTTCTCAACTTAACTATGAATCAATGATTTTAGGAGCTATTCTAAAAAGAACTGGCTTGGATTGGATACTTAATTGTACCTTTCGATGGGTGTCACAATGACTTATCTTAGATTGGCAAGATGACATGCCCTTCCATGGATAATAAGAACAAGTGAAGAAATGACTACTCTGTGGGATTTATGCTCAGCACCGAGAGGATATTGAGATGGGATCTCTCCCATTAGTAGAGGTCGAATTTCTTGAAACAATCACTTTATCCCTTACCTATGTGCCCCCATAGGATGATTGTCTAGATAGACATTAACTAATGGACCACTAGCTAATGTATGTCTTGACAATCGAAAAGAGTTATCCTACTTGCCAAGGTATGGACCCTGAACTTCTACCTTAAGTGGATCTACTAGCTAATGTATGTCTTGACAATCATCCTGTGGAGGCACATTGGTAAGGGATAAGGAGATTCCTACTAGAAACCCAGCATCTACAAACGAGAGAGCCTCCATCTAAATATCCTCTCGGTGCTAAGCATAAATCCCATTGAATAGTCATTTCTTACTTGTTCTTATTATCCATGGACTAGCACATCATCTTGCCAATCCAAGCTAAGTCATAAGACATCCATGCAAAGGTCCAATTAAGTATCCAATCAAATTAAGCTAGGTTTCATTAGAATAGCTTTTATTCTTTTATTCAATTAGGTGAGAAGACCTTTCAACCTTAGAATCCTTTCAATGTGACAAAACCTTTCACAATCATGCATTAGTGTGATTATGAGAAATCCTTTCAAGAACACAACATTGACATCATCCTTGATACTTTACTCTCAAAAAATCATTAAAACATTTACATAATTATCATAAGAACATTCTTAATTTCATAATCTCCTCTTCATAATTCAAACCCTCATTACATCATCATTGGAAAACATGGGGATTTCATGGGTTCATGGGGGTATCATCATAAAATCATAGTATTTCATAAATTCTTGCATAATATAACATAATTCAATCATTTAAATCAATAATCAAGAGAACCCATGGCAATTGAAGAAACCACTAACTAAATTGGGGATTTCTAACTTTGAAAATAAGAGAATGTGGGGACTCCATGAATGGAAGGAATCCATGGATGAAAACCATCATACCTCAAAGACAATTCTTATATTCAATGGTGAGAATGGAACCTTGCCTTGAAATCCTAGATTGAATCCTTCTTCTTCTTCAAGATTCTAGAGAGATAAATATTTTTAGCAGGGGATTTAATCTTCTTTTGTGATTTTGGATGAATGACTTATATGGGAAAGTTTTCAGGGTTAAAAAACTTGTATATGGGTGGTAGACATAAGCAAAGCGACGTAGTATAGGAATAAAATAATTAGGAAAAGACCCAACTGCCCCTAAACTTAACTGCTAGACCCCACTGATGGACCACTAACGACGGATTGTGGTCTGGACAACGGGCCATCTTGTACGACCGTTGTTCATGGTCAGTAACATATTTTGGGCCAGTCATCCACAGGTCCCCAACCACAGACGGTTATCTGACCGACGGTTCATTGGTTAGGCCATGGTTTCGTGTCTTCTGAAGTTTTAGGGCATGACTAGTACACAGACCACCTTACGGTCCGTGGTCCTATCCATTGGCCGTGGTTGGCCCTCGTGGCTGGCACCTGCAACTTTACTGTTTTTGAATCTGAGGTGTTACAATATCTTCCCCTTGGGATCATTTGTCACGCCCCAAGGCAGCCCTTAGGTTCGATACGGCATACTTGACCCCGAAGGGGTCTCATACAAGCCTCATAGCATTTCATTGCATTCGACATAGAAATAGTGCGGAATTAAAACTTATTTTGATCCAAACAATCCTAAACTTCATTTAAAAACACAACGGAAGTCTAACTCTCAGATGGCCATCTAAAAGAATATCTTGAAACTAAAGTAGGGACACGACACTTTACAATTGAAAAGACTAACATTGTCTATTACATGAAACAAAAGAAACTTCTAAAAGTAATTGTCCTCGATCTACGAGGACATACCACTTGATATTGGAAGAATATCAATCCAAGCACTTCCACTAGAGAGAAGAAGTCACTTGCCAGAACCTACACTTGATGTAAAAACATGAAAAAGAATGGGTTAGCACAATTAAGTACTAAGTATGATAGACATGCAAAAACATGCTTAAAATACACATTTTGTTTGAAAGTGATGATATATGCCATTTTGATAAAACTTCATGAACATGAGCATAAGAGGCATAATATTCAACCGTAACGAATAAACAAGTCATTTAACCACATTAGAACATAATCACATATATGCCATTACCTTTACATTAAGCCTTCAGCTCAAGTAACCCTCAAGCTATACTTTGTGCAATGTATGGATAGCGTCCCATACCACCATCCACACTAAAGTACCACATTAAGGTCAGCAACAATGAACTTACCATTCAACCTATCCATCTTTACACATTACTCATACAACAGACATAAACATTACATAATTTATACCATCACCTAAGGACCATTACCTAAGACAACTCTAAGTCATACTTGTGCAATGTGAAAGTAGCATCCCATACTACTACTCACACTAAGAACTCCTTTGAAGTTGCCATAAGCAAGGCACATTCATATACTATAAGTCATGAAAAGGAAGTAACTCATAATACAATCCAAGTATAGCATGCGTCAATTACATTTAGGAATATAATAGTCAACATTCTTCATTAGATTCATTTAGGACAAATTCATACATTAGCCATTAAGACATAGAGAACTCATTATAACCTTCTCAAAGTTTACTCGTGCAATGCATGGATGACATCCCATACTACCACCCACACTTCGTAGGACTCATCAAGAAACCACAATGCACATCTCACACGATGGGAATAGGCATTAACCGACATAGACCATGAGAGTTAAATCATGGAATTCAGTGTCATATGACCCTACACCGAAGGAAGGTGTTCCACTTGGCTAAGGTATAACTAAGTGTGTTTTACCTATGTGGGCACATAGTTATGGGATAAAAAAGATGTTCATTGGACTCTAACCTAACATTGGGAGAGTCACCACCTTACCATATCCACTCGGTGCTTAGCCTCCATTCCCATGGAGTAGTTCATTCGCATTGTATTGTTGTACTTGAGAGGGCCACAAAAATTAAACCTACCGTCCCAAGGTACATTACACATGAAAGAGACACCAACATTAGGTCTACCATTTCGATGTACATTAAGGATAGCTCATTGACTTTCCATGAGGGGCCACCAACATTAGATCTATCGATACAAGGTTCATCATTTAACACATGAAAGGGCCACCACCATTAGGTCTACCTTTACAATGTTTAACATCACGTTAGCTCCTAGTCTCTTCATGAAAGACCACCAACATTAGGTCTACCAATCCAAGGTTTATCCTATAATACTTTGTCATTCATTCATTCATAGAAGGCTATCAACATTAGTTCTACCAATTCAAGACATTAGGACATTAAGTCAAGATACATTCATTATACAAGAAAGGATGCCTAAGCCTACCAATTCAAGATATACATTACATAGAAGAAGACCCTTCACATTCCATCATTATCATTCATGAGTGTTAATTGAGAATAAACTTTCAATCATAACACATTTGCATTCTAAACATAATCATTATACCTTCATTGAAATCACATACATATACTTTACATCATGATCGTACATATATCCTTCATATATATAGAGGTACAAGGAGGATATTTGTCAATTCAATGACACAATATACATAGTAAGTAAACACCTCCACCTTTCAAGTGGATCAATAGATCAAGCACAACTGTACTTCAATATCTACTTTGATCATAACTTTCCCTTCATGACCACGAATCTCAAATAAACAACACCCTAAAAATTTACTACAATTAAGTCAAGGATAATGATACAATTCGATAACCCAAAGAAATGTAGACAAATCCCATTCATAAGCTTTCATAATCATCAAACCCACGTCATAAAGGTACAATTTAGGAATTGAGAGAATTCATGGGTTCATAGAATATTTTCATCATAAATCATCAATTAAACACTAATACAATCATAATATGTCATTAATAAACATTTTAAAACATTTGGTGAAAGAACCCATGAGATTGAGTAAAACCCTAGGTTTTTGATAACTTGAAATTGGCTCCTTGAATGAAAAGTTAAACAAGGATAAAGACTACCATACGTTGCTATAGATTTCCCATGAAATTTGAGGAAGAAACACCTTGAATCTTCAAGCCCTAGCCTCTCCTCCTTCTTGTTCTTCAATGGAGGAATTCTAGTGAGAGAAATATTTGAGAGGAGATAGGTCTTCTTTTAATTCTATTTGGAGTGACTAAATTGGAAGAATTCAAGTCTAAAAAGGGTTTTGTAGTTGCTAGGAAAGGAATAGAATAATGAGGACCCAACTTTGGAAAAGAACTAAGGACCCACAAAGTTTAAACTTAAAATTCTGCACCCTACCCTACTAAGCTCGCCCTTTGGACCTTATGGCTCGCCAAGGGTACTAGGCGACTCGCCAAGTGCATCCTTGGGTCGCCTAATTTTTCAGTAGGCTCCTAAAGGGGCAGTTCACTAGGCGACTTAGAGGACAAACGGGCGATTCACCATCCTGGTGGGCGATTCGCCAACCTGGTTGGCTAATTTGACTTAGTTAGCCCTTTGTTCCTGAACTAAGGACAAAGGGACAACTCACTAGGCGACCCCAAGTGCACTTTGGCGCATCACTAAGTCACTTGGGCGATAAAGTAGTCCCATCGCCAAAATGTCCATAAAAGAGCAAGGTTTCTTTCACTCTATCTTGCTAGCATAGGTCCTTACTTGCACCCTTCACTTCTTCCTTGCTCAATTGAGTTCTAAAACAGCCTAGACATCCACTTAAGGTTACACTAACCCACACGATGAGGCTCTAGTTCAACCTATCATTTTTCGAGTCGTTACATTATCCCCCACTTAGGAACATTCATCCTTGAATGACACTTAAAACACATTAACATATAACGACTCAAGACTAGCAGCCCATCATGCATGCAACATCACAAACAATACACAAAACTAGGAGGAAACATCAAATCCACATCGAAAAGCTCAATGCACATAAGAAAGTAGGAACTACTTCTACAAACTCATTATACAACACATCTTCAACATTTCTCATTATATTGAAGGAATCACCTTATCCAACTCACATCATGCTCATCATACCATCATAAGGCATATTATGCAACTCTTCTCAAAAACAACTTTAAGCATGCTTAACAATTCAACACATGAAACATTTAGGCAACTCATAATAGATGAACATCAACATGAGGAACATAATCATGAAAACTCAATTTCTCATATAAGCACAAATCTCATCAAAACATGCATAATATAAGGAGATCATGGAAACACATTTTTAACACATGACTCCAAAACATGAAATAAGCTACAAGGAACTCTTGGTCTCAAGCTTGAATATGAATAGAAGGAAAGAGATACGGATATCAAAACTCTCAACAACCTTACTATTCAACATACTATCCCCCACTTAAAAGTAAAACCAACTAAGGCCAACATGAAAACAACATAGGAATCTCAAGAAGACATTCACAACCATAAGGAACTATCACTTACCGGTGTCTTCATCTGGATTAGCTCCTTTGTGCTTGTTAGCATGAAGAGCACATAAACGGTTCCACTTTTGGAACATCAAGATCGGGGCCTTTAAGAGAAGCTTGTGTGGCCTCCCTTCCTCTAGACATAAGTGTAGGACAATATTTCACTTGGTGATCATTCTTTCCACAACCATAGCACCCACTAGTACCGGCTAGGCACTTCCCAAAATGCTTATTTCCACAATTATGGCAAGTAGGTTTAGAAGATGGAGGTCCACTACCTCTCTCATGGTCACCCTTAGGAGTTCTTGAAGAATCTTGGTTTGGAGCTCTCTTCTTGAACCTAGGTTAACTTTGCTCATCGGATCTACCACTCTTCAACTACATATTCTTCCATTTAAGTTTGGACTCCTCAGTAGATTGATCATACACGATGAGTCTAGAAATGTTCATATCATCATGGAGCATCGCCGTACGGCACTCTTCCTCAGCTAGGTAGGATATACCCTTAACAAAGCGACTCATCTCATCCTTAGGGTTTGACACCACAGATGAGGCATACTTAGACAATTGGGTAAATTTCAAGTAGTACTCTTGAACATTCATGTTACCTTGCCTAAGGTTGATTAACTCCTCTACCTTAACCTCCCTCTACTCACGGGGAAAGTACCTACCAAGGAATGCTTCCTTAAACAACTCCCATTCTTTGGGATCCGCTCCAACTGGCCTATTGGCCTTCCATTGAGTAAACAAAATTTGGGAAACATCCTTCAATTAATAGGCGGCAAGTTTTGCTTTTTCAATAGAAGTCACGCCCATAGAATTGACTATCTTATACACCTCATCCAAAACCTCTTGGGGATCCTCTCCTACCCTAGAACCTAGAAATACCGGAGGATTCATCCTCACAATGTCTCTCAACCTAGAAGCCATAGTACTCACATTGGGGTTCACATTAGCTTCAACACCCCTATTTGCTTGAGCCGTCATGGTTTAGGCTTGAGTAGTTACGACTTGAGCCATCATCAAAAGAGCCGACCTAACTTCCTTATTGGTCATAGCCAGGGGATCCACCAGAACTTGATTGCCTAGAGGAACTTGGTCAACTTGATGACCTTGGGGAGGAACTTCCGCATTCACATTCTTCTCTTCCATTCTTCTCGAGTTAGCCCTTGTATTCATATCCTATAAACACAAGAGAAGGGTTAGGAAAATGACACTTATAGATCTAAACTCTAAGGCACGACGTCAAGAATAATGAAAGAAGTGTAACTTCCTAACGTAGTATAGCCTCTCACTCATAGATGTGTCGTGACTCACACCGATGAACAAGACTCTACTAAACGTGGGTTGAGAGACATCAATCCTAAAAACCATTTCCAAAATCTTATGCTCCGATACCATGTTTGTCACGACCCAAGGATTGCCCCTAGGTGCGACACAACATACTTGATCCCCAAGGGGTCTCATACAAGCCTCATAGCATTTCATTGCATTTGACATAGATATAGTGCGGAATTAAAAACTAATTTAAATCCAAACAATCCAAAACTTCATTAAAAAGACAGCGGAAGTCTAAGTCTCACAAGGTCATCTAAAATAATATCTTGAAACTAAATTAGGTACACGACCCTTTACAATCAAAAAGACTAACATTGTCTACTACATGAAATAAAAGACTTCTAAAAGTATTTGTCCTCGATCTATGAGGACATACCATTTGATCTTGGAAGATTTTCAATCTAAACACTTGCACTAGAGAGAAGTAATCACTTTCCGGAACATACACTTGGAGTAAAAACATGAAGAAGAATGGGTTAGCACAATTACGTACTAAGTATGATAGCCATGCAAAAACCTGCTTAAAACAGACATTTTGTTTGAAAGTTATGATATATGCCATTTTGATAAAACTTCATGAACATGAGCATAAGAGGCAGAATATTCAATCATAACCAACATACAAGTCATTTAACCACATTAGAACATAATCACATATAAACCATTACCTTCACATTAAGCCTTCACCTTAAGTAACCCTCAAGCTATACTTTGTGCAATATATGGATAACGTCCCATACCACTATCCACACTAAAGTACTACATTAAGGTCACCAAAAGTGAACTTACCATTCAACATATCCATCTTTACACAATAAACATAAAAAGACATAAATAATACATATATCGTATCATTACCTAAGGACCATTACCTAAGACAACTCTAAGTCATACTTGTGCAATGTGCAAGTAGCATCCCATACTACTACTCACACTAAGTACTCCTTTGAAGACATCATAAGCAAGGCACATTCATATACAATAAGTCATGACAAGGAAGTGTCTCATAATACAATCGAAGTATAGCATGCATCATTAACATTTAGGCATATAGCAGTCAACATTCTTCATTATCTTTATTTAGGACACATTCATACATGAGCCATTAAGACTTAGAGAACTCACTATGACCCTCTCAAAGCCTACTTGTGCAATGCATGGATGGCATCCCATACTACCACCCACATTTCATATGACTCATCAAGAAACCACAATGCACATCTCACATGATGGGAATACGCATTAACCGACATAGACCATGAGCTAAATCATGGAATCCGGTGTCATATGACCCTACACCGAATGAAGGTGTTCCACTTGCCTAAGGTAGAACTAATTGTGTTTTACCTATGTAGCAATATAGTTATGAGATAAGAAAGATGTTCATTGGACTCTAACCTAACATTAGGAGAGTCACCACCTTACCATATCCACTTGGTGCTTAGACTCCATTCCCATAGAGTAGTTCATTCGCATTACATTATTATACTTGAGAGGGCCACCAACATTAGGCCTACTGTCCCAAGGTACATTACACATGAAAGGGCCTCCAATATTAGGTCAACCTGTTCAAGGTACATAAGGATAGCTCCTTGGCTTTCCAAGAAGTGGCACCAACATTTGATCTACCGATACAAGGTTCATCATTTCACACATGAAAGGGCCACCACCATTAGGTCTACCTGTTCAACGTTTAACATCACATTAGCTCCTACACTCCTCATGAAAGGCCACCAACATTAGGTCTACCGATCTAAGGTTTAGCCTAGAATACTTTATCATTCATTAATTCATTAATAAAAGGCTACCAACATTAGGCCTACCAATTCAAGACATTAAGACATTAAGTCAAGATAAATTCCTTACACAAGAAAGGATGCTTAAGCCTAACAATTCAAGATATATATTTCATAGAAGAAAACCATTCACATTCCCTCAGCATCATTCATGAGTGTTAATTTAGAATAAACTCTCAATCATAACAAAATTGCATTCTAAACATGATCATTATACCTTTATTGAAATCACACACATATAGTTTACATCATGATCATACATAGATCCTTCTTATATATAGAGGTACAAGGAATATATGTTTCAATTAAATACCACAATATACATAGTAAGTAAACACCTCCACATTTCAAGTGGATCATTGGAGGAATTCTAGTCAGAGAAATATTTGAGAGGAGATGGGTCTTCTTTTAATTCTATTTGGAGTAACTAAATTGGAAGAATTCTAGTCTAAAAAGGGTTTTATAGTTGCAAGGAAAGGAATAGAATAATGAGGACCCAACTTTGGAAAAGAACTAAGGACCCACAAAGTTTAAGCTTAAAATTCTGCACCCTACCCGACTAAGCTCGCCCTTTGGACCTCATGGCTCGCTGATGAGTCCACAAATTGGACTCATTTACGGCTTTATTTTGATAGAAATAGTGTCCTCGAATGCTTATTTTGTCTCAATATTTGAAGTGTCAATGGAAGCATGGACACTTAGGCGCAAAAAAGAACAAAAAGGCTGAAAAGAATGAATAAGCTAAAGCATGAGCATTGCCAAGAACCTTTGGCGATTCGCCGAAAGAACAGACTCCGCCCGTTGTTCCAGTATGCCAAGCCCTGCAGGAAGAGGATCAAAAAGGCGATGAAAGGAGTAGTAGGCGCTTCGCCGAATAGTTCCGCGAAGCAATACTATACCACCCAATGGTCCAGAATGTGAAGATGCTGAAGGCAAGCATGAAACAACGATGAAACAGAAAAAGGGTGAGTTGCCGAGTCATTTGGCGGCATTGAATAACTTCACCGAAAGATCCGCCATCGCTATTTTCTGAAGTCTATAAATACTAAACTTGTTATTAATTTTATAAGTTTCGAACCATTATTATTTTTTTCAGAATAGAATAGTACGTGTTTAAATATTCTCTCTCAAGTTTGGAGAGAGTTTTATGGGAAACTTGAAGAGAGAAGGATTTCATCTTCCCCAAGTTGGAAGTGGGTCTTCTCCATTCTTCTTCCTTTGCTTAAATCAAGATTTAATTTCTTATACCCATTTGACTGTTGTATCATTTTAGGTGTATTTTGTTATTTCTTGATGTGTGGCTAAAAACCCCCATTCTTGGGGTGTGATTTAGCAAATATGTGTTGATATTGTTGTTGGGTCTTGCTTGATGATAGGGTAGATGTATTTTAATGGTGATTTCACCTAGTGGTTGTGGTTTAATTTAATGGGTATGTAGGCTAGTCTGCATGCGGCAAATGGGTGTCCGGGAGGAACCCATTTGAAACAGGGTAAGTTTCCCGAGAGGGAACTTATTTCCATCGAAAGCTTAGCCTTGTCACTATTATCTTGCAAATTTTCTATTAAAAGCATGTACCCAAAGATTTATCTCAACTTGTATTGCGGTCACACCCCAAGAACATTTCCCCATATTTGATTTTCTTGTTAACTTTTGCTATTTTTACTACTTGTGACAAAACCCCCAAATCAATATTTGACAATTTTGTGTCACCACCTTTAATTTACTATGTTTTTAATCGTTAATTTCTTTAGCTACGACTACTTAGAGCTTAATTTTATTTTTCTATCAATTCTGAAAACCACTCCCTTGGGACACGACCCAAACCTTTAGTTGGGTTACTATACTATCGGCGATCGTAGACACTCATACAGTAGGTTAGTGTCGTTGTTCACAATAAGCATTAAAATGGCGCCGCTGCCAGGGAGTGGTGTTATTTAAGAATTTTTAGATTAGTAGAATTTTTGTTCTTCTTAGTTGTAGTTTGCTAATTTAATTTTTATTTTTGTTTTGTTGATTGTGTAAACATTTCAGAAAGCATGAGTGTTAACGGTAGTAATGGGAGCCAAGTGGGCCATCAAGACGACATTGGTAACCTCAACGATGTCCAAGAGCCCAACATCAATGATCCATATCTCATGGGAGGTGTCGGAGCCATCCGTCTACCTCCAGTAGAGGGAAATGCAATGTTCCACATAACAAGCACCATGTTGCAACTTTTGCAACTAAAAGGACTTTTCAGTGGTTTGGCTCATGAGGACCCACATGAGCATCTTTGAAACTTTGTGGATGTGTGTGGACCTTTCTCGTTCAAGAACATCTCTCACGATTAAGACTATTCCCTTTCTCATTGATGGGGGAAGCTTGCAAGTGGCTAGCTGAATTACCACGAAATTCAATCACTTTATTGGAGGAGTTGGTCACCGCATTCATTTAATGTGCAATTTTTCCCTCCCTCGAAGATGATGACTATTTGAGATAACATCAAAAGCATTAAGCGTCTGAATGGAGAGCCTCTTCACGAAACTTGGCTCCGATTTAAGAAATTGGTGCTACAATGCCCGACCCATGGTCTACCTGATAATGTGCTCCTTCAATACTTTTATAGGAGTCTAGACTCGGAGAACAAAGGTGTAGCTGACCAACTTTCGCCCCGAGGCTTAATGCAGCAACCATACACAGTAGCAGCTCAACTTCTCGATAGGATGACAACTATCAACAGGGAGTGGTACACTCGCGAAGACCAGGTCTCACCGGTCACATTTCAGAAATCCAAAGAACAGGTTGAAAAATATAATGAGAGAGACCAAAACATGGCCAAGATCATGACGCAACTTGACATTTTATCTAAAAATGTCATAGGGGCTGGTGCTCGTGGTGTTAAAGCTGTGGGAGTCGGGGGTGCGAATCCTGAGGAGATGAAGTTTGAAGCCATGTATGAAGAGGAAGTAAATTTCCTAGATAACCAAGGCAGGGGCTACCGTTCAAACTTCCCAAGGCACGGTGGTAATCAAGGATGGGTTAGAGACGAAGGCTGGAAGGATCGAGATCGTGAATGGAGGGACCGTAATCCAAATTGGAAAGATGGGGAGAAGGATAGATATGTGCCTCCCTACGAGCGTCAGAAGCCCAAGGATTCGGAAGGTGGTAGGTCTGAGGATATGCTCTCGCATATTCTAAACAAAGTTGAAGGGTCAGACAAAATGCTAAAAGGTATGAAAGAAGACGTGTCTACCCTCAGCCAGACTGTCACCTCTCATTCAGGTTCAGTCAAACAGTTAGAGACCCAAATGGGTCATATCTAGTTTTATCTCAATTCGAGACAACAAGGGGGTTTTCCTATTGACACTATGGCTAACCCAAAGAGTGAGGTCTAAATGTTAACTGGCATCGTGCCGCGACGTTAACTAAGGCGCTATTTGGGAGGCAACCCCAAACCATTTACTCATTTTTTTGTTGTTGTTATCTTGATAAAATAATAGTGTGCTGTTTGTACAGATTGAGTAAGAAAAGTGCTTGAAAAAATTTATAGAGGGGAGCAACAGTTCAGTTTGGTGGATCGCTGACGAGTTCGGTGAACCCAATCATTCCCACCATTTCACATAATACATCTTAAAGGTTGAGTCTGTAATACTCAGCGGAGTACGAATTTTGTCGGTGCATCGCCAATCTAATTGGCTATCTCGATAAAATCCACCAATGCATTGCTCACCTGAATTGAGAACCCTATTATATTAGGCGAGGACAATAGATATTCGACATTTCACTGAGTGATTGAGTGAGATCGATTAACATCGCCGAATGAGCAGAAACTAGACGGTCACAAGCCACAGGTTTAAAAGTTCCATTTCATTCACTTTCTTTCACTTTGTCCCTTTTCACAAACTCACACTCACACTTTAGCAGTTATATTTCTTGCACTTTTAGAGTATTTTACATGATGAATTGTGCTCGAATTAGGATCACATTGCTGCCTAGCTGGCCAGTAATATCTAATTCGGCATCAAAGGTTGGTCATCAAACTCCTCAATTATTTGATCAGACTTTTTACTCATTTGCATAATCAGTGATAGTAGAAAATCTTTGTTGAGTCTCTGAGTCATTAGGATTGTATTTATTATCGATTAGGACTTGATATTTTCTGCATAATTTGAGGAACTACCACTTAGCTTCGCTTTGAAGTCAACTGTTAAGCGGTCAGAATAGAAGTCTCTTTGGTTTTTCACTGAAATCGAGTTATATAAGCGTAAGTTACACTATCTGGGGTTGCAAGGTGAAATTTGAAAGGATGGGTTGAAACTAGACACGTTGAGCTGATCGGCTAGATGAACAAAATCTACTGAACTGCTGGTGGTTCACCTAACGTCTCCATTCCACCTTTATCTGAATACTTTATGTATTGATCAATTTGTGACTTTCGGCGGTTAGTTTAATTCGCAACATTATAGTTCTATTGCTACAAGGTCTCTTGTACAGAAGAAGGAGAATCCTGGTTCTTTTACTATTCCTTGTACCATCGGGTTGTTGCATTTTGCAAAGGCGTTGTGCGATTTGGGTGCTAGTATTAATCTGATGCCATTGGATATTTACAAGAAGTAGGGTTTAGGTGATCCAAAACCGACTGCGATACAATTGCTCATGGCCGATAGAACTATGAAGAGGGCCATTCGTTTGCTCCAAGATTTACTAGTGAAAGTGGAGTCTTTTATCTTTCCAGTGGATTTTGTGATACTTGATTGTTAGGTTGATTTTGAGGTTTCCATTATCCTTAAGAGACCATTCCTTGCCACTGGCCGTGCCTTGGTCGATATGGAGAAAGGGTAGATGAAGTTCCGATTGAATAATGAAGAGGTAACTTTCAATATCTATAGATCCATGAAGAAGAGTAGTGAGCTTAAGTCGGTATCAGTGGTGAATCATATGTAGAGAGTGCTTCTGAGGTGTCTATTGAATAGAGGTTGGGTGTCGATACACTAGCAGCGGTAATGATAAATTTTGAGGGTGATGGTATTGAAGACTATGATGAATTGGTCACTGCACTTGATAGGTTCAAATTTCATTCAAACTAAAGTGATTGGAGTTAGACAAGAAAAATCGAGACTCTCCACCCGCATGACCGTCTATTGAAGAGGCTCCGAAATTGGAGCTTAAGTCTCTACCATCACATTTGAGGTATGTATTCTTGGGTACTTCATGGTGAAAGAGGGGAGAGTTCTGGGTCATCGGATTTCTGAGAAGTGTATTGATGTTGATAGAGGGAAAGTAGAGGTATTAGAAAAGCTTCCACCACCTATTTCTGTTAAAGGTGCTAGAAGGTTTCTTGGGCATGCATGTTTCTATAGGAGGTTCCTCAAGGATTTCTCCAAAATAGCACATCCATTGTGTAAATTTCTCGAAAAGGAGTGTAGGTTTGATTTTGATGATGCTTGTCTGAGAGTATTTAGAGAGTTGAAGGAAAACCTAGTTTCCGCACCTATCATTATTTTACTGGATTAGGGGCAACCGTTTGAGGTAATGTGTGATGCGAGTAGAGTGGCGCTTGGTGTGGTATTGGGATAGAGGCAAGAGTAGATTCTTCATCCTATTTACTATGCCAACAAAGCTCTAAATATGGCTCAAAAGAACTATTCAGTGACTAAACAAGAACTTCTTGCGGTGGTTTCCGCATTTGATAAATTTCTATCCTACTTGATTGGTACAAAGGTCATAATGCATACCATGGGTGGCAACGGAACCGGTAACGGGACTACCGGACCGGGACGTTCCGGAACCGGAACGGAACCGGGCACCACGGGCCGGAACCGAACCGGAACCGGGGCGGACCGGAACCGGTAATTCCGGAATAAAATCCGTGTACCCGTCCCGGACAGGTAACGGACCGGACCGGAAACCGGGTCCAACCGTTAAAATTATAATTATTTTATTAAAATTAAAAAATTAGGAACATTACACTTAAAAATTTATACTTTTAAAGTTTTAAATATAAACTTTCAAACTTTTAAAAGTATAAAAGTTTAAATTTCACAATTTAAAACTTTGTAAATTTAAATTCAAACTTTAAAACTATAAAAGTTTAAATTTCACCCTTTAAAAGTTTGAAAATTTAAATTCAAAGTTCAAACTTTAAAACTATAAAAAGTTTAAATTTCACACTTTAAAAGTTTGAAAATTTAAATTTAAATTATAAACTTTAAAACTATAAAACTATAAAAATTTAAATTTCACACTTTAAATTTTAAAACTTTGTAAATTTAAATTCAAACTTTAAAACTATAAAAGTTTAAATTTCACCCTTTAAAA
>JAJOOF010062953.1:0-46828 GCA_029582545.1 Solanum lignicaule
GTTGATCGATAACGTTAGTCCCAATCAAAGCTAAATTTCGTTGCTTTCTCAAGATCATCGGGATTGATTTCAAAGCTAAAGCGAAATCTCATGGTCGTCTTTATACCTCAAGCTTGGGTTGTAGCTATGAGGTTGAACTGACCGTTCCATCTGCAGTCCACATGTTCTATTTCAAACCCAATATTATATGTTGCGCCAAAATTGACGAGGAGAAGGTACACTAATTTGCTGCTTCTTTAAGGAGTTGTAAACGTCCCAAAGTTTATGAAGGCAAACATATATGTACATTGATGAAGTTATAAAAAAGCAGGGAATAAATCACAGTAATAGCTAATTGATGAAGTTGTAAATAAGCAGGGGAAGCAAAAGATTTTTATATTTTTGTGGGTTGATCCAACAAAAATGGGTTAAGATTGAATTATTAATTGGATCAAAAAATTTAGTGGGTATCCTAGTTGGCAAGCCTAGGTGGCAGATTTAGTGCCATGTGGCTTGCCACATCACGTCCATTAAGTTTTAAGGGTAATTGTGGTCTCTTAGGGTAACATCGGGGGCATTTTTTATCCTAAAATGTAACGGAGGGTATAAGTGGTCTATTTCACATAGTTCAGGGGCAATTTTGACCCTTTTCCGATAAAACTATCACTCAATATATCAATTAGCAGGCTGCAGAAACAATTACTTCTCTCACCAAATAGCATATATCACTGTACAAGGTATACAAATGTTGCAGATCTTATGTTTCGTCAAGGTCTCACAGTTCATTCAGAGAGCTTGCACAAAATCATAGACATGTTGGCAGTTCCTATTCATATTTGCAAAACCTAAAATTCACCCCAATAGGCAATCACACTAAACTTCAAGTGGCGTCTGATCAAGAAACCTGCTCAACTAAACTGCAAAATACAAATTGAATCAAAACTTAGCACTATACAATCATCATCAACAGATTAAACTGTACTACAACATTTTTCAACATATTATAGACAAAACAATGTCGCACATACTTGGGTGAGCCAGCACTTTTAGAAGCAGTTCTGGCAGATAGATCAGAGTAGTATTATTGAATAATAAAGCTATTCGATCTTGATCCACTCGGTTGAGGGGAATCGTGAGAAATCACATCTGAACTTCCAGAGGACATCCCTGCAAACAATTAGGAAATGTCCTAAATCATCAGATAATTGGTTCGTTTGAAACAAATCTGATCGCTTACATGATATATCCCCATGTTTTTGCATCTTCATCTTGGCATGAAGATGCTCAGATAATGTGCACAAATATTTGTGTCGAGACAAGAAAATAAAAATTCCAAAAAAAGTATGATGTTGTTGTATAGCCAATACGTAAACAGGTCACACACAATATCTTATGAGGATGATGGAGAATATGTCGGATGCAATTAACTCTACCCAGCATGATTTTAAAACAATTACACTCACAAAATTGACATATGAAAGATGCAAGCAATGTCAAATCATTACCTTGAAAACACAGCACGAGAAAGAAGAGGACAGTGAAGAGAAAGGCAAGGACACTGCTCGTGGATGATGATGATGAAGAATTTGAAGATGCTTTAGCTGCTTTCATTTTCTTCAAAGCCTTGATTCTCTCAATCCGTACACGTTTCATCATTGCAAGTTCAGCGATCTCTTTAATAAGCTTCTGATCAGCAGCATCCAAAGATAATCCTCTTGGAGGTCTAGGAGGCTTTTTAGCACTACCGGATTTACGGTTATCATTCACATTTTTCTTCTCTACGCTATTTTCAGCCACTAATCCCTTGACCTTCACATTCTCGGGAGAGAGCTCATGGTCGTCATCCTTTACATTGCTAATCATACCTAACCCATTTTCAGGTCTAATAAGTTGTTCGTCATCACAGAAATTGTTGAAAAATCTCTTGCCTATTTTATCAATGGAAATAGGATGAATAGTAGCTGCTTCTTCAATGGTGTTGTTGCACATCTCAAGATCAATCACAAAATCACAGGGTGTATGATCCATGAGTACTTCGCTCTGCAATCTGCCCCGGATACTGATCTGAAAGAAAATTTATCAAACCCCCCTTCAGTTTACTGAACAGAATTATCCATTTTCTTCACCCTATTTTCATAAGACACACAAAATGCCCCTAAAATTCTGTAAAATTAACAACTCCAATTGATTAAGCAAACAGCTATATATCATGAATTGCTCAATTCTACTATTTCAAATGAAATTGTTCATATTTTGGTGATACCTACGCGTCTTTGACCCAAAAGTTTCACAATTTCACATAACAAGTCATTCATACATCAAAAAGGAACTTTATCAAGTTCTAATCCATTAAAAATGAGAATCTATTCAAATTCATATTCAAAAATGTGATTATCAACTATACTTGACTGGAAAAACCAATCCATCTACTATCATGGTCTAAGCTTAGTCAAAATATGTAAATTGAAATGAGTAAAGTAAGTGGAGAAAATCAAGATTTTACCTTTAGAGACAGATCCAGAGAGTGTGATATTGGAGATGTGAATTAAGAGGAGTGCACGTATATATCATTTAATAAAATGAGTAGTGCCCATTGTCAGAGCTTAATATTCAAATTGAATTATATGAGAGAGAATGCGACAAGTAAGGCTAAACGCACGAGGCTGTTTAATTTCTGTGGGAATTAACATCCAAACTACTACTACACTCATTTTTTTATTTTTCAATTGTTGTTTTTCTTTACCGTTTATAAATTTATATATGATTGTTTTGTTATGAGGAAAGAGACTTGTCCAGTATTTGTTACCATTTGATTATGGATTTGACAGCACACTGCAGCAGCCGAGAAAGTGAGATTCTGCCTATTATAACATTATTTGCTTGTTTTTCATGAATCTCCACCGACACTTTTTCTGCTCCACTTTAAAAAAAGTAAAATAAATAAATTTCAATCTTACACTTTTAAATTAAAAATTGTTAATACTTTAATTTTGTAGACTTGAACGTACAAGTTTAAATTAATAAGTTATTAAAAAAGAAAACTAATATTTTTATTTCAACTTACTAAAAAAATATTCTAAATGGAGGGAGTATGGTTGGAGCATACAGGACGGTTCATTCGAACTCCTTTCGACGAAAAAATATATTATATATGATTAAAATTATTTTTCTATAGATATATAGTAAATATTAAATTCTTAATAATCTTTTCGTGTATTTTTTTTTTTTATATTTTGAACTCATTATAGAAATCTGGCTCTTCAATTGGGAAGTAGTAGTTATTATTAATTGGAAGAAATATGTAGAAGATGATTAGTTTTTGGGTTTCAAATCAATTTATCATTGTTTTATTACTATTATTATTGTTTTTTAAATTAAAATTGACATACTCTTATTTCAGTAGGATTGTACTTGAGATGGAAGGATCAATACGTTTCTTAGAAGTAGTTAGTTTAAAGAATCAAATTCCAAATGTTAAATCAACGAGTACAAAATAAACAACAGATATCTTTTTTTCTTTATTAGGACAACGGGATTTCAAACATTTTTATATTGTTGCAACTTCAAATTGAAGGTTTTATGTTGTTGTTATGTTGTCATACTCAGACCTCACATGGGTGGCAAAGTCACGTACATAGGAGACTAATTCAAATTCTTCCAAACAGAGATCAAGACAATTAATTAGCACAATCACAAATCTATAATAAAAGGAATCGTAGTTCGCTTTTTTACAGTTTTTATGATATATTTTTTTAGTGTACTAACAGAAGATAACTTTGTTTATCACAGTTCGCTCATAAATGAGGAAAGTATCCCTTTTGGTCTATGTTATTATTCCATCCGTTCACTTTTACTTGTCATACTTTAACTTAACATACTCATTAAGAAAGTACTTATTGATATATGTATTTTACCAAACTATCCCTTATTAAATGATGTCTTGAAAAATGATTTGAAAAATAAGTATTTAATGTAGAGGGTAAAATATGAAAAAAATTATTGTCTTTTCTTGATATGTCAATAGACACAAATAAAAATGAAAATCTATTTTAGAAATAAGTGATAAGTAAAAGTAAACGAAGGGAGTAAAAGGATCCTTTTTGGTCCATAACGTTTACAAAATATCCGTTTAGGAGCCGGACTCTTCGTAAAAGTGTGTTAGCTCGCAATGCCTGACCTGCAATAAAATATATTGCCACGACATTAATCTTTTGCCTGCGATTAAGAAAATTGAAGTTGGTGGTGCCGTTTGCCCAAGTATAATTTTTTAGCATATTTTTGCCGGCGATTAAGCTTACTTTATGAAATTCATAGCTAGTTTTATTCATGTTGACCTCTTTTTGGCCTTTAATTTATTACTTCATTTTCCAACTTTAGTGTCCTTAAATTCATATAAATTAATTGTCATAAACGTCTAACATATTAAATTCTTACACAAAATATCAGAATAGGAACCACGTAGGAAGTGCATTCTATTCTAAAAGAAAAACAAATTAAAGATATTTGTCGGTCCCAAACACAATATATATTTTGTTTGGCCCATTTAGTCGTTAGCCACGATGTCCCTTATGATGATGTAACTCTTGGTTGGGTTGCTAGGTGTCCTTTGAAAACCTACCCTTATCTCCAAAGGAGATGTATCTTTCCTCAAACTACCGCTCCACCCCACCAAAATTAATAAATATGATATTGTCATAAATACATTTATTATTGGGCTTTAATACACAATTTATTTTATAAATTTGTAATTGAATTGGTTAAGCTTGTGGATGTAAATTACACCCTTCAATTTTGGTATAATTTTTTTTTTTTTCTCAATTTTGAAAAATAATCATTCTCCTCTTTTTATTATATGCATGGTTTATTTTATTTTGGCCATTTTTTATCCTTCATTTTTGTAATTGAACTTTGAGATAAAACTTATATACGTCAAAAGTTTGATTCATTTATGTCATTTTCATTTGATAAAAAGTTCATATATACATGTCATTATTTGTTAACTGAAATGACATAGATGAGTCAAACTTTTAACAGATGATATAAATGAGTCTTTTCTCAAAGTCCGATGACATAATTGAGTTTTTTCTCTTTTAAAAATGATTTAATTAATGATATGACAGAATCATTATTGATCACGTGTAAAAAATGATTTTACAAAATTGAAATTATTTTCAGTTAACATATAATGGCATGGATGAACTTTTTCTCAAACGAAAATGACATAGATGAGCTTAAATTTTAACGGATGACATAGATGAACTTTTTCTCAAAGTTCGATGACATAATTGAGTTTTTTTTCCTATTATATATAATGTTCAATTTTTAACCTATGTATTTTACATATTTATATTTAAGTTCATTAACATTATAAGTAGAATAATGTTTTAATAAGTTTGTTGTAAATAAAAAAGTTCATAGAATTTGTACAAGTCTAAGGGTAGATGAAAGATCTTTTCAATTAAATTTAATACATAATTAATTTCAGAAATATTCTGTTGAAGAAAAATAGAGTATTACTCCCTTTATCTCTAATTACTTGTCCACATTTTCTTTTTTAGTTGTCCCTAATTACTTGTCCATTTTGACAAATCAAGAAATGACAATTTATTTTATCTATTATACCCTCAATTAATTACTTTGAAAAAGATAGAATTTCTTGAATATCTTAAGTTTTTAATTCATCCACTTCATAACTAATAGGGGTAAAATGATAAACTCACTAGGTCAATAATTATTTTCTTTATAGGTGTATCAATTCAAAAGTGGACAAGCAATTAGGGACAGAGGGAGTAAGTTTCAAAAATATTTGTCGTTGATATCATATTGAGACAATTACTAACATGAATGGTCGATATCTTTATTTTACCAAGAATATCTCATACACAAAAAAAATGTTTTGAAGAAATTGTCAGCTTTATCTTCTGATTTATATTATCCGAAAATTACTATAATTAAAGTATACTCTATTATAAATCAAGAGTTTACTAATTTAAATACTTTTGTGTCTTAACGTGATCGAATCGGTCATCCAATTGGATCAACAATGATGAAACTAGCCATTGAAAAGTTAAATGGGCGTCAATTAAAGAACCTCAAGATTTTTACAAGTGACGAATCTGTATGTGTTAATTATTGGATCCTCTAATTTTTTAAAATGTATTCATAGAATATATGTGGACCTATTCATCCATCTAGCGAGTTATTTAGATATTTTATGATTTTTGCAGATACATTATAAAGATGATCTTCTGTGTTTCTGTTATCATTTCGCAACTTGTCATTTATAAAAATTATTGATACAAATAATATGATTGTGAATGCAATTTTCATATTATCCTATTAAGGCTATTTGCCTCGATAAATCTTAATAACTTATATTCCAAACTTTACTTTTGATGAATATCGTTATCAATTAAAATAAAAATTGAGCATCTTGTAGGTCATGTACATATTCAAAATGCCTAGCAAAATCATTTATCAAGCACATGTACTTGATAGCGAGATCATTAGTAAGGAAAATTAAGTTGCCCACTATAATTTAGAGTCACCCATTTTGTCAATTATCTAAGTTAATTTTATCGGAAAATCTTGCAATTAAATAAACTTGTAATTGAATAAATCTACAATTAATCTACAATTTAGAGTGACCCATCTTTTTTCTAATGTATTTATATCTTATAACACCTACTGACAAAAGAAATTCAAAGAGTATGGACTAGTATATTTTTTTGTAAGAAATAAAACCAACAAAAAAGCAAAGAAACTTTCATAAACACGAGGGAAACATGTGACAGACAAATCATACAATTTCCACTCAATCACTACTTCTATATTTTTATTGTTTATTTTTCTGTTTAGAGGATCTGTGTGTTAGCTGGATTGACATGTTGAAAAATATTTCCGTGTCAGTGAAAACGTGTGCTCTTCCTACTATAATTTACTAGTATACGTGCATATGCGTGTCACGATCCGAAACGAGTCATGAGTGACACTCACACTTAATCTCCTAAGTGGCCGAACCAATGAATCCAATCCCAATTTATATTTATTGTTTCAACTTACAAAATACTAACCATAATTCTTAAGTTCAAATCTATTAAATATCATTTCTCCAAATCTGAAAGTTATCACATCAAAGACATCTAATCCCCAAATCCTATGTCTAAGAGTATCAAAGACACCAAAATAAATTAACAAAGTAGTTTGTGTCGAATACTAAGGGTATTATGCCATGACCGAGAGAATCCAACACGAGCTAGAATTAATAGCTCACCTTGGGACCTGATGTGCTGGAGACTGGCTAGAGCTGAGGGCGAGTCGAAGTCGCTGGTACACTAGTTGCACTCCACACAAGGAAAACGAAGAAAAATACAAGTAGGAGTCAGTACCGGGCAACATGTACTGAGTAGATATCATCGGCCGACCCAAAATAGAAACTAATATGCAATAAGTAATAGTATAAAATCAACTATAACACTTAGCAGGTGGCAAGCAACAAACAATATGAACAAGTGACAACAACACCGAAGCAAGTATGTAATCAGTCACAATATCAAGAACACACATGAGGACTCATTCTTCCACACCATGCTCTTTTGAGAAATTTGTTCTTTGAGATGGAGTACATTAAGTTAATTTAATATGTTTTCCTTTAATGTTACCGTGTCGGAACGTGACACCCGATCTAATAATATTTTGTCAGAACATGACACCCGATCTAATAATATTGTGTCGGCTCGTGGCACCCGATCCAAATATATCGTGTCGGTCCGTGGCACCCTATCCAAATATATCGTGCCGGCTCGTAGCACTCGATCCAACAACATAGTAATTTCTTTTTCTTTATCATCACTTTACAGTTCATTAACAATATTTCGTCAAGCCTTCTTTATTCAAGACATCACTTTAATAGAAGAAGTTCAAGATTATGGATTTCGCGGTCTTGAGATTTCAGACCAATCACAAAAAACACATGAATTATCCAAATTAAACCACAATAATCAAGTACATAGAAAATTTCACAATATCACTCAATGAATATCAATCACTATTAAGAGTCTCTTTATCACATAGAATAAATCATAACATACCTCCACTGAAGAATCAAAGTCAAGCAAGCTAATTTTCCAATGTTTTTCCTTTTATCAATGCATTAGAACGTTTCCAATCTATCAAGTATACATTATTCATAAGCAAACAAATTCGTAGACACCCATATTACTATATATTTAGTCTAGATTCATAAACTCACCCGAATAAGCTATAATCAAATTCCTTAATTTTGATATCAACTAATTAATATATCAAGTCTCATAAGTTCCTAATTTTTCGAGCCTACGATTAACACTCAATTCCTTCAATTACCATAACTTTAATGAAATTCGTATAGTACAATACACCTAATATTTAATACATTAAAATTTAAATAATAATGTGATAACTAAATAAAATTAATAAATGCCGAATATCAGTGGCATATCATGAAACAATTGGCATGCTATCATACTTCAAATAATGAAGCAATACCTAAACCATATTATCATTCAATCTACTACCATTCTTAAGGCTAACTCAAGATTGTCAATCATTAATTGACCACTCAATTTTATCTTTATTTGTATCCAATCAAATTTCACCAATTCATTTTCCTTTCAAACCAATATTATTAACATAATATTACCCATATAAAGAGCAATTAATGCATGTATATCCCAAAATTAAAGTATAGTTGAAAAATTTTTACCTGAAGCCTTTATACTCTCTATTCCTCTTTGTGTCTATATGCCACTGATGCATAAGTGAGTTTTTGTTGTTCTCCATTTCTTGTTATAATTAAAATAATAAAAATCTTCTTTACTTATTCTAATAAATGGGTCACTGGTAAGGGTATTAAATAATTTATGAATTTAGCGCATTAACCACTAGTTAATAAAAAAATATTATTTAATAAATATCACTAGCTAAAATACTGTAGTTACATAAATAGTTAAAGATTCTCATTTAAAATTTATGGAAGGGTCGAAATAGTTCTAGTATTCAAAATGATTTAATGGTTCGTTACATCAGATACCAATTTACCCATCGTTCATCCTTGAATGATCAAAAGAAGTCGAGGGTAAGAAAAGGTACTTGAATCGATAAAAAGATCTGGATATCTTTTGTGCATATCAGCCTCTGTCTCCCAAGTGGACTCTTCAACCGGACGATTCTTCTACTAGACCTTGACATATGCAATCTCATTCGACCTTAACTTGCGTACCTCCCTATCTAGAATATATATGGGGTCTCCAAGGTTTTCAATTTCAAATGATCATATTAGGGTTCTTCTTAATTCTCCACGGGTTCTATTCAATTATGATTCAATGGTTGTTTTTTAATTTTCTATTGCATGATTAAATGTAATTACATAATATTGAGTTGAAATCATATGAACTCATGCATGATCCATGATTTTTAACTATGAACTTGTGAAGAACTCCTGAACTTATAAACTGTGAATTTTGAAGGATGATGCATGTCTTATGAAAATAATGTTTATGATGATAAGGTGATTTTAGATAAAAGTATTTATGTTGTTGTGAAATTTTTTATGACATACCAATATAATCATGATTGTGAAAGGTATTTCTCACATATGGATGGTAAAAGATTTTTTCTCACTAATGCTTGAATTGTGTTTTAAGGAGATATTCTATGTTTTGATTTTAAAGATGTGTATTGGTATTGATTATTGACTTTCCTATGTAATAATGATATTTAACTTTTATCTATTCTATTGGAATTTAAACATAGCACCGAGAGGATTTGAGGTGGAGACTCAAATATGGTAGTCTCTTTTAGCAACTTCTAGTCCCTAACTATGTTCCTATGTACAATTGTTAAATGACCTACCTGGTTGATCTACTTTAGCAAAATATGAGATGTACGGATGCTACCTTGACAAGTAGGATCCTTTTTTTTTTTTTGTAATAAGGATATACCAGATTCCATGATATAGGTATCATGGTCTTATTGTTAGTTAAAGCTAATATCCCACAAAACATGTATGTTTCTTCAAATGTTTTCTTATGTCACTTATTTTAAATATGTTTACCATATTGTATAAGTTATATGTTTTCCTTAAAGCTTCCAAATGTTCAAATGTTGGTCATGCAACAAATGTGTAAGCTACCTATGTCATCATGTCTATTTATTCGTATTGCCCCATACTTAGTACATTCCATGTACTAATGCATACGTTTGCCTATAATATTTCACTAATGTATGGTTCGACGCTCCTACTTCTCACGATTGTAGCTAGTTGAACATTCTATCATATTCAAGAGTTGGTGAGTCCTCATGTTCTGAGGACCGATACACATATACTTGATTTATTTATTTTGTTTCAGATGATATATGTGGTGAATGAGTTACGCCCAACCACTTCTTTTGATGTTTAGATGGCTTGTTAAGACTAAGTTAGACTTCCATTTTTTCAAACTCTTTTATGATATGAGAATGCTTCTTTTGAAATCTTTATTCCTATTATATTGTATGATGTATGCTAAGTGGCTTGTATAGGGCCTTTTAGGGTTCTATACGCCATATTACACCTAGGATATACTTTGGGTCGTGCCAAGTGAGTTTATTGACCTTTGTTAAGTTTATAGAATCTCGTATTCCCTTGTTGTATGTGTGAAGGAGTAATGGGATATGAGGATGGGTTTGGTTTATTCATATGCCTTGTTGCTAATGAGGAAACTGGGTAATAAAAAGAGGAAACTTGATGGTTTATTGATGTATGATTGTTGAGAATGGTTTGGTTTAATTGTGGTGACTCATTTGATAATTTAACTCTATTAGGTTGATGTGGGTTGTGTATTTATATGTAAATTGTCATATATTTGTAAATAAGCATACTTGTATTGGTGCTAAAGCACAGTGATGAGATTATTGTGATGAAAATGCCGATGGAAAATGGTTTTTGCAAGTTTTATACTAAGGGGTCGAGCCACACGCTCCATGCATGCTCTATATTGAGGGGTTGGGACATGCGCTCCGTGGAAGATGCATGTACTGATATCTCTTCCATAGTGATGTGTATCGTAGGATAGACATGCATCACCTTACATGATATGTCATTTTGTTGCATTGCACATCATTACCATCTATGAACTTGTGTGTGCTATTGAAGAACTTGTGATTGTTGATCATTGTATCTATGTTTATGACATCTGCCTAGTGAATGTGGTTATTGTGCTATATATTATACAAATAAAAAATTGTTAGGTTGGGCTGAATTTTTATGTAGGTTGTAGTTATGAGGAGGTTCAATTGGAGTGTTAGGAGTACCCGTATTCTATAATACTTTGCTTTGCATTTAGGAGTTTGCTTGTTGAGTACCGTTTTGCTTGGTACTCATCTCTTGCTTCTACATTTGTGTAAGTTATGATCCAAGATCTTTGTGATTCTCTCAGTTCTCTTTTCGTCTGAGGCTTTCTGTGGAGATTTTGGAGGTAGTTGTTCGTCATCCCAACGGACCCTCTTACTCCCATATATTGTTCTACTTTAGAAATAATGTCATTTGAGACTTATATTTTCTTTCTAATCAATTGTAACAAATTAGATTCTTGTACTCGTGAAAACCAGATTTTGGGGGTTTATGTCACGCCCGAGGCTACCCCCTAGACATAACACGGGACCTAGGATCACAAGTGACCCCAAGCTAACCCTGAGTCTGGCATATAACAAGCATAAGAAATAACTAAGTAAATCATGTACTATGCGGAAGCTAAAAATAGTGTTTATCTAGAATGAGGAAAAACCAACTAGTCTGAATATATAAGATAAAAGTTTAATGATGAGTGAAACAACACTTAACAACTCGAGTTGACTACTATGTCTGAAAAGCCTGTAACTGAATTGAGTTGTTGGGATATGCCCCTAGCTTACTCTAACAAGACTGAAAACTGAAATAAAGACTAAAAAGTAAGCATGTCTATTGTCCTCGAAGTATGAGGACTCACCTCTGAAACTGTAGAATTCAGATTCGGGTTGAACTAAGCGTGATCTAGATTCGGAACACCTGAACCTACATCAAAAAATGATGTAGCACAAAAGTATGTGTTGGTACTTTGAATGTACTGAGAATGCAGGACATAGATATACTAAGCTGAACTATATATAAATACGCTGAACAAAGAAATAAATTGTACTGAAGTATAACTAAAAATTAAGCTGAATGCAATGACAAAGTACCAATCATAAAGATAACTTGTTGAATTGCATAGTGATGTAAATGTTGAAAACATGGTTAATGCAATAAGAGTCTGACTATAGGAGGTCCTATTAACCGACATAAACCACGTAAGCTAACCATAGAGTTTGATGTATACGCCCTATTGAGAGGACCCAATATACCTTGCCAGGGGTATAGAGGCATGACTCTGGAGTGATCATTAAAATCGATACCCAATAGAGGGAACTTGTAAACCTACATGGACACGTAGTTCTAAGACTTAAGGGTACGCTGAACCCTAGTCTAACTAGGTACAATGTCTACTCCCAACTGAATATGAAAAGCTAAAATAAACTAAAATACGGAGTAGCTCGAAGTACTAACATGCTAACTGAGAATGCAACATATATATACCGAAGATATGACATTTGAATTTTGAAGCATGATTTTCTATCTGATTTGCCTAGCAAGTATAATTCATGAAATATCATAAATTTACACAAGCTAGGGTTCTAAGTTCTATGCATGGAACTACACTAATTCACAGAGAAACAAGTTATTTATATCATAGAAACTATAATAGCTAAAATCACAACAAATCTTCAAAATGTAGAAACCCTAGGTATGAACAGTTTATGAGAAATCAAAGAATTGACTAAATTTTAGGGACCTAATGGATGAACGAAACACACTAGTTAAATCCCACATACCTGGTGACGAAAACTACGAAGAAATCCTTTGTATATCGGGGCTGAACTTGAAGAAAACCTCTGCTTGTTCTTGGGAGAAATTATCGCCTCTTTCTAAGATAGATGATTTTAGGAGAATAAGGGCTCTAGTTTGTTTCTGACTAGATTATTAGGCTAAGAGCGAGTAAACCAACGTAGTTTAGGCATCAAACGACACAGTTTAAAAGCCCAACTCATAGGGGAAAAGACCAAAATGACCCTAACTTAAAAGTTGACAGACCTCATTCACGGGGCCATTCACGGACCATGTGAAGCACCACGGGCCATATGGGCAATCGTGGTTCCTCACAAAAGTTGGGGTGGTATTGGTCATTTTTCACGGGCCACTTAACGGCCCGTGTGGGGTTCCATCGACCGTCTAGTAATCTGTGGTTCCTTACAGGGAATCGAGTGGTTCTGGTTTGTTTTCACTGCTAACGTGACAACCCATGTGGAGTTCCACAACCTGTGTAGGGGTTCGTGGTCCTCCACCTTGTTGCTGGTTGTGATCCACGATGAGGGTGACGAGTCGTGGTTCTATTATTGGTTTATGGGCCCCTCTGTGGTTCACCCTTTTTCCTCTTTTTCGGTATTAGTTAGATTTCTTAGGTGTTACAATATTTCCCCCTTGGGATCATTCGTCCTCAAATGAAGACTAAACAAGCTGAGTATGGAGGGAAAGAGATCCAATCCCTACCACTGAGCATTATAAACATATATCTAACTTAAATGAGTTCCATGAACATGCAAAAATGCTGAAATGGAAGGATAAATGAGCGAATAAGTTACTGAGACCGAATTACACAAGAGTAAACTGAGAGACTGGAGAAGAACTATTACCTCAAATCTGAAACTTAATCGGAAGGAGTGAGGTGAGGATACTTGGCCATCATGAATGCGTTTGCTTCCCAAGTAGCTCCCTCTATGGACTGACTCCTCCACAAAACCTTTACAAAAGCGAGTTCCTAATTTCTAAACCTATGAACCAGACGCCCAAGAATTTCAACTGGAACCTCTTCATAGGTGAGGCTATCCTTCACAACAACACTCTTTAAAGGTACTATTGATGTCGGATGACCCACACACTTCTTCAACAAGGAAATGTGAAAGAATGGGTGAACTGATGCTAGTTTTGTTGGCAACTCTAACTCATAAGCCACATTACCAACCCTTTTCATGATTCTGTAAGGACCTACATACCTGGGACTGAGCTTTCCTTTCTTTCCAAATCTCATCACCCCTTCATGGGTGACACTTTCAAGAAAACCAATCATCGATTTCAAACTCTAAGTCTCTTCTCCTTACATCTGCATAGCACTTCTGATGAATTTGAGTCGTCTTTAGTCTATCTCTGATGAGATGAACTTTCTCTATAGCCTCATGATCTGAATCTGGCCTCATCAAGGCTGTTTCTCCTACTTTGAACAAACAAACATGGTATTTGCATCTATGCCCATACAATGCCTCATAATGGCCTATCTGAATATTAGAATAAAAGCTATTATTAAAGGTGAATTCTATGAGAGGTAGGTGATCATCCCAACTACCCTGGAAATTGATAACGCAAACTTTCAACATGTCCTCTAAGATCTAAATGGTACGCTCTGCCCGACCATCCATCTGTGGATGAAATGTTGTACTAAGATTTACCTGAGTACGAAGACCTTTTTGAAACGATTTCCAGAAATGAGAGGTAAACTGAGGACCCCTATCTAGATGATAGAAAAGGGAACCCCATGAAACCTTAGTATCTCACTAATTTAAACTTTGGTGAAATCCTCAGCTGAATCTGTAGTCTTGACAGCCAAGAAGTGAGTTGACTTAATGACTCTGTCCACTATCACACAAATGGAGTCATATTTCTGCCAGTACGAGGTGAACCTGTAATGAAATCCATGTTTATCACTTCCCACTTCTATGTAGGAATGTTAATATCTTGAGTCACACGTCCTAGTTTTCGATGTTCTACTTTAACTTGTTGACAATTAGGACACTTAGCCATAAAATTTGTGATGTCTCTCTTCATGTTGTTCCATCAAAAGACTTCTCATAGATTACTGTACATCTTAGTGGCACTTGGATAAATAGAATACCTAGAATTATGTGCTTCTGTAAGGATTTGCTTCCTCAACTCACCCAGATTAGGAACACATAAGCGACCCCAGTAACAAAGCACACCATCTCCCCCTTGGGAGAAAACCTCAACTCTTTGCTGATGAACAACACCTTTCAACTGAATTAATATAGGATCAATATCATGTTTTTACTTAACCTCTGCTACCAATGAAGATTTTGACACATTCTAAACTATCACACCACCATCTTATGTGTTAATAAGTCAAACTCCTAAGCGAGCAAGCCAGTGAACATCTTTGGCTAATTGTTTCTTCTCTTCCTCAATATGTTCTAGACTATCCATTGATAGTCTGCTGAGGGCGTCAACCACTATATTGGCCTTACCCAGATGATAGAGAACATTCATGTCATAGTCTTTGAGGAATTCAATCCATCTCCTCTGACGAAGATTCAACTTTTTTGGGTGAACACATACTGGAGGCTATTATGATCTGTGAACACATAGTGGAGGCTCTTATGATCTGTGAACACATACTAGAAGCTCTTATGATATGTGAACACATCAACATTAACACCATACAAGTAGTGTCTCCAAATCTTTAGGGAAACCACTACGGCTACAAGTTCAAGGTCATGAGTCGGGTAGTTCTTCTCATGGACCTTAAGTTGTCAAGCATAAGCTATGACCTTACATTACTGCATCAACACATAACCTAGGCCGACCCTGGATGCATCATAATAAACCACTTAACCGTTTAACCCATTTGGTAGAGTCAAGATAAGAGTTGTTGTCAACATAGTCTTCAGTTATGAGAAGCTTTTCTCACACTCATATAACCACTAAAAATTGACCTTATTCTAAGTCAACTTGGTCAATGGGGAAGCTATGGATGGAAATCCTTCAACAAACCTTCGGTAGTAACCGCCCAAACCCAAGAAACTTCTGATATTAGTCAGAGAGGTGGGTCGGTACAATGTTGTACTGCCTCATTTTTTTGAGAATCCACTCGAATCCCTTCGCAGGATACCACATGACCAATGAAAGCTACAAACTGTAACCAGAATTCACATTTGTTGAACTTAGCGAATAGCTGGTGATCTTTGAGGGTTTGTAGAGCAACTCTCAAATGAGTCCCATGCTCTTCCTCACTCCAAGAATAAATGAGGATATCATCGATAAAGACGATGACGAAAAAGTCCAAATAGTGTTTGAACACCCTGTTCATTAAGTCCATGAAAGCTGCGAGAGCATTTGTTAGTCCTAATAAAGACATAACTAAAAATTCATAGTGACCATATCGAGTCCTGAAGGTTGTCTTTGGGATTTCACTATCTCTGACTCTGAGATGATGATAGCCAAATCTAAGGTATATCTTAGAAAATAAACTAGAACCCTGAAGTTGGTCGAACAAGTCATCAATTCTTGGAATGAGATACTTATTCTTGATTGTGACTTTGTTAAAATGCGGATAGTTAATGCACATTCTGAGAGAATCGTCTTTCCTTTTCACGAACAACATTGGAACACCCTATGGATAGATAATGGGTCTAATGAAGACCTTATCTAAAAGGTCTTTAAAATATTCTTTCAATTCCTTTAGCTTAGCTGGAGCCATTATGTAAGGAGGAATCGAAATAGGCTGGGTATATGGAAGGAGATTTATTCTGAAGTTGATTACCCTTTCGGGAGGTACTCTAGGAAGATCTTTGGAAACACTTCTGGAAACTCATTTACGACTACAACTTACTCAAGAGTTGGGGTTTCAGAGTATTAATCCTTAACCCGAAAAAGATTATAGATATACCCATTAGAAATCATTTTCTTGACATTAAGGTAATAGATAAATCAACCTACAAGAAATTATTTACTACCCTTCCACTCAAAGACTGGCTCATTTGGAAACTGAAATTGAACTATCCTAGTTCTACAATCGATCGAGGCATAACAATAATGTAACCAATCCATGCCTAGAATGATATCGAAATCTACCATTTCTTACTCTACCTCACCGAGAAACTGTGATAGTGCAATTTCTGTATATCTGTCGAACTATAACTGGGTCACCAACTGGAGTAGAGACTGAGAAGAATTCTGAGAGAATTTCTGGACTGACACCAAAGTTTACTTCTATATAAGGAGTTACAAAGGAAAGTGTAGCCCGTGGATCTAACAATGCATAAAATTCTAAATGGAAGACTTGCAATGTACCAGTGACCACATAAGGAGAATATTCTTGGTCCTCGTGAGCTTGAAGAGCATACAACGTGTTCTGGCACTGCCCACCATCTATACCAGACGAAGCACCTTGCTGACTGGGGCGACCCGCTGAAGTTGCTGAAGTTGTGATTGAGCCATGTTACCTCATTGTCGTTGACTTGAAGAAGGGCAATACTTCAACTTATGACTAGACTAACCATACCCAAAGCACTCCTCTCTACCTACAAGACACTTTCATGGATGATTCTTACCACACTTTGGACAAGTTGGAAAACTTTGGTTACCTTGAAGCACTCCTGTGTGACTTAGATCTTGATGCTCTCCCTTTCTGATCCTGTCGAAACCTGGGGGACGGAGCGCTAGCTTATGAAGGTGCTGTGGTTGTAGACCTCTGCAGAAACTTTGAGCGATTTCCACCACCCGACCTCTGCTGAGAGTATTCATAGTTACTCGTCCTAGCCTTTTTGGTATCCTTGGCCATTTCCCTAAGCTTATCTCCCTCAACCTGCTGAGCATGAATCATTAGTCTGGAGATATCCATATCTCCAAATAACATGGCATTCCTGCACTCAGTCTTCACTAGATTGGATACTTCAAATAAGAACTTGCTCATTTGTGCTCTTAAATTGGCAAACATATGTGGAGCATGCCTGGATAACTGGGCGAACTTCAGTCTGTATTATTGGACTGACATTAAACCCTCCCTCAACTCTTTCGGGAAGAACCTGTCCAAAAAAGCTCCAGCAAAATAGTTCTATGTCACAAAAGATGCATGCGCACCCCTGTTGTCTTTCCACTATGTGAACCATATATGAGCCACATCCTTAAGATGGTAGGATGCCACATCCACCCTATCAGTACCTGTCACTTACATTACCTAAAGAATCTTTTTGACCTCATCAATGAAGATATGCGGTTCCTCACCTACCTATGACCCTAGAAACTCATGAGGATTCATAAGCACAAAGTCTCGAACTCTGGCTGCAGTTGATCAACCAGTGGGGTTTGCAAGAACTGGGGTCTACTGATTGTTCTAGTTTGCTACAGTCTGAGCCAAAAACTGGATCACATTTTGGAATTCTGCATTTGTAATCTCATGGTTCGGGACTGTTGGAACTGCGTTAGCATTTCATGTGTTAGCTCTGCAAGGAGGCATGATCTGAAATGCATAACAATGGATTAGAAAGGAGAAGTTGAATCACACTTCACGCACGATAGGAATAACAAAAGAAGAGAAATTTTCTTAGAACACCTAGTAACCTCTCCCTCATAGGTGTGGTACTCTACACACCCTTGAAAGAAGCTCTGCTTAGTGCAACTCTCAGACTCCCTAAGACTGTTGAGAGTGTTTCTCTCATACGAAGTTTGTCATGCCCCAAGGCTACCCCTTAGATGTAACCATACGAGACCTATGATCATGAGTGACCCACCAAGCTAACCCTGAGTCTGGCATATAGCAAGCATACTAAAAAAATAACCAAGTAAATCATGTACTATGCGGAAGCTAATAACAGTGGATATTTTGAATGGGGAAAACCCAACTAGTCTGAATATATAAGACATTATAAGATTTTAGTGATGACTGAAACAACACTTAACAACTCGAGCTGAATCTACTACTATTGTCCGAAAAGCCTCTAACTGAATTGAGTTGCTGGGACAGGCCTTAGCTAACTCTAACAAGACTGAAAACTGAAATAAAGATTGAAAAGTAAAGAATGTCTATTGTCCTCGAAGTATAAAGACTCACCACTAAAGCTGCTGAATTCAGATCGGGAGTCGAACTAAGAGTGATCTGGATGCTGAATTCCTGAACCTACATCATAAAACGATGTAGCACAAAAGTAGGCGTCAGTAATTTGAATGTACTGAGCATGTATGATGTATATATGCTAAGTTGAACAATATATATATATAAGCTAAACAATATATATATATATAAGCTGAACAATGAGACAAATTATTTTGAAGTACAATTAAACTAAAATGGATGCAATGATCAAGTACTAATCATGAAATAACATGCTAAACTGTATACTGATGTAAATGCTAAAAATATGGTGAATGCAATAAGAGTATGATTGTGGGAGGTCCAATTAACCAACATAAACCATGTGAGCTAAATGTGGAGTTAAATGTATACGCCCCATCGAGAGGACCCAATATACCTTGCCAGGGGTATAGAGGGATGACTGTGGCGTGATCACTAAAATTGATGCCCAATAGAGGGGACTTATAAACCTATGCGGGCACATAGTTTTGGGACTTAAGGGTACTTGAACCCTAGTCCAACTTAGTTTTAAGTCTACTCCGAGCTGAATATGAAATGCTAAAATGCACTGAAATACCGAGTATCTCAAAGTACTAATATGCTAACTGAGAATGCAACTTATATATACTAAAGATATGGCATTCGAATTTTGAAGAAAGATTTTTTGTCTTATTTGCCTTGCAAGTATAATTCATGAAGTATGATAAATTTACACAAGCTAGGGTTCTGATTTCTATGCATGTAACTATACTAATTCACCAAGAAACATTTTATTTAGATAATGGAAACTATAACAGGTAAAATCAAAACAAATCTTCAAAATATGGAAACCCTAGGTCTGAAAAGTTTATGAGAAATCGAAGAACTAATTGAATTCTAAGGACCTAATAAGTCCAATAAATACACTTGTGAAATTCAACATACTTGCTGACGAAAACTACGGAGAAATCCTTTGAATTTTGGGGCTGAACTTGAAGAAAACCTCTACTTGTTCTTGGGAGAAATTGTCGCCTCTTTCTAAGTTAGATGATTTTAAGAAAATGAGGGTTCTAGGTTATTTCTAACTAGATTATTAGGCGTAGACTGAGTAAAAAGACGTAGTTTATGCATCAAATGACGTAGTTTAAGTGCCCAACTCATAGGGGAAAAGATAAAAATAACCCTGACTTAAAAGTTGACAGTCCTCTTTCACGGACCCATATTCACGGACTGAATGGAAAACCGTTGTTCCTCATAGAAGTTGGGGTGGTACTAGGTCATTTTTCACGGGCCACTTAACGGCCCATGTGGGGTTCCACGGACCGTTTAGTGGTCTGTGGTTCCTCACAGGGCCTTGGGTGGTTTTTGTTTGTTTTTAATGCCAACCTGATGGCCCGTGTGGAGTTCCATGTCCTTTGTAGGGGTTCGTGGTCCTCCACCTTGTTGTTGGGTGTGAGCCACAATGAGGGTGATGGGTTGTGGTCCTATTCACGGTCTATGCCCCCCTTGTGGTCCGCTATTTTCCTCTTGTTCATTCTTAGTTAGATTTCTGAGGTCTTATAGTTTATTTAAGTTTCTTATGATTTTTGCATTACATTATGGTGCTAGACTTGTATTCTTTCTTTACTTTCGCTTTTTATCATTATCTTTGATTTTAGGTTGTCTTATCTTGGTGGGATAAAAAGAATGCCATCAAACACATTTTTTAGTTCATGACAATGTTTACTACTATGTATGTATGCATGTAGACTATTTCGTAGTATCATTTTTGCAATTCATGGTAGGGAGGCATATGAAATGACATCATGTAGGTAATCTGATGTAATGAACTTGTGATTTTCAAGTGGCATTATGTTATGTGATTGTTGATAAATGTTTGTGATTACTGCTTGGCTTGGGTGCCCTGCTGGTACGCTAACAATGAATGACTCGGGTACCACACTGATAAACTAACTATGTATGCTCGGGTACCATGTCGGCACACTAACAACCAGGGTTTGGGTTTTGTGAGAGAACCATGTATGTGATTTTTAGTTCCTTAAGAGGACACGATATTTGCATTGTGATCATGTGGGACATGTAGTTATGCATTATTTGACCCAAGTGTTGTTGTTTCATGACATGTGACTTAGAGTTTATGTGGTTGATAATTGTTGTTATGTTATACATTGTTCTATGTTACTATATTGTAGTGACCATTTATATTCATATCTTAGTCTGGCTATATGATCCTACCAGTACTCTATGGTTTGTGTACTGGTATTGCACATATATTTTTTTCATGTTGAGTACATGACATCTTCCGGCGGTTATTTCAAGACCTCTGTGGAGAGACATCTAATTCCGAGTCCAAGGGTGAGCTCCATCTTTCAGGCTACCATGGATTCTTCTGCATCTTCTTGTCCATTTATTCAGGCATAGACTTGTAGGTTTTAGTTGATCTTCAATTTCAGGGTTGCATCTCAAGTCTAACTATTTAGAGTTTTGGTATGATGACTTTGAGTTTTTGAGGTAATTTTCGCGTCACAATTGTTTTAATTATCTAATTGAGTTTATAAGGATTCAATTCTCTAGTAACTTAATGGTTTCCTTTATTTTTATGCTAAGACTTGGTTTTATTTATATAGTGTTGGTTTGTTCGGGTTAGTCTTTGGTTCTCCCACCAGGTTGATTAGTGTTGGTGCCACTCACGACAGTCTGAGTCGTGACATATCATCCTCATTAGGATGATAAGATTTAATTTCAAAATAATTAAGAAATTAAATTGATATATATACCTAAAATTAAACAGCTACATTTAATATTTTGGTACTAAAATTTAATTTAGGTTTTATCATGCATGAGACGAGGATAAGGAATTAATTCGACATGGTATGCCAACTAAGATATCTATTGAGAAAAATATTTTTTTCTTTCTAGGACATAAAGTTATAGTTGGATGACTTTATAGGAAAACCAATTAAAAATAATTTTAGTGAAATATTTTCCATATTTGAATGACTATTTAGGAGGTTATCTCAAACACACACAAAAACTATTTAAAAGGAAGATTACATGAATTTGCCTTTAATTCTACCAACCAAAAAAGTGTTCAAAAGAAAAAAAAGTAAAGACACTAAGTATATATATATCTAGTTTCTTTTTACTCTCACTTTTTGTGTTCATTCTATCAGAACAAGATTCTTAATCCAGTTAAACAACTACAAAAAAGTTTGAGGTTTACACTTATGCCTTGTTAATTTTATTGATATATATATATATATATATATATATATCTTCTCTGATTAAATTATCTAGGATCTTTTTCTTTTTTTTCTTTTTCTTTGATGTTATTAATATTCTCTTACTATTTTATGGATGCAAGTTCTAATACATCTAGGGAGAAAGAGAGGAGATAGATCATTTTGAGTTTGACCAAATTTAAAAATAAATAATTATTGATATGGTGAAAATAAATTTAACTTGTTATAGATCTAAAGGTAGCAGCCACTTTTAACAATTTTCTTGGACTGAGATATTTTTTAAATTGATTTTCTCCAAATTTCTTAATTTGTTTTAAAATATTAAATTTAATATAAATTTTTTTATCACTACTCCAATGAATCTTGAGAGATGCATGATCACAATAGATCGAACATTCAATTTTTTTTGATGGATCTAAGCTTTTCATATTTTTATCCCTCTCTTTACCTAACCATTTATTTTTATTTCAAGAATGTAAGTTCTAATAAAGGAAATTTATTATCTTAGGTTTGACCATTAAAAGAGAAATAATTATTGTTATGGGTGAAAATTAATTTAAATTGTGATAGATCTAGAGGTTGTGGGCGCCTTTAAAAATTTTCTTAAAAAGAGAGACTTTGAAAATTGATTTTTTCCAAAATTTGTAATTTTTTTTAAAGAAGGTTTGATTAAGATTAATTTTTTTTATCACACATCCAATGTACTTTGTATATTGTTTGAGATGCATGACCACAACAATAATTATTCTTGTTACGGAATGTATAAATTGATGGACAAACATCTTTTACTTTGAATTTTTTTGTGTGGGTATTCTAGCACTTTGATTAATTTCTTAAGATATTACTTGACACATAAATATAATATACTAGCAAGCTAGAAGTTTTCATCATTTTTAAAAATCTTTTCTATTACTTCACAAAATATTTCCATCGTACAAAAGATCTAACTACGTGTTTTTTATTTTCTACTAGAATATGGATAACCAGCACAATGTTTGTGGTGATGAGGATGCAATGTTAATGGATGTGCCCATATCTTTTATCACACCTCAAAAATAAAAAAAGTTGTTAATTTAGAGGTAAACTTTTGAAAAGCATCTCTACTTATGAGGTGCTTAATTTATTTTCTTATAAGTCATATACAATATTTTTTGATAGATACTTGAACAACTTTTTTATGATAATTGTGTTATGAAAGAAAAAGAATGTTCTTCTCTAGAGCTAAAACAATTTAATCATTTCACAACAACAACATATAAATACTCAGAAATCTTTGAATAGACATGTTAATGATATGAGACTTTGTTATAGATCTAATCATTTATACCTATCCAGACCCAATAAATGGTAGCATCATAATAAAATTAACTTAATGATTAAGGTTCAAACCTAAAAATATAGAGATTTAATAGTTTATGTCTGAAGGATTAAAATTAAATCTTTATTAATGCAAACATATGAGACATAAATACTAATACTTACTAGTAGATATCACCCATACACATATTTTTCTCTGTTGTGCGATATTTTTAGTTCAGTATGCATTATGTCAAAAAATGATAAGTCCTCATAGAAAACCTTCTTCCTTATGATATTTAATACCTCTATTTTTCATAGTCTCAACCTATGACACGACCAAACTATCTCAAATGATCTTTTCATATTTTAACTTTTCTAAAAAAATGCATACATGTTTTTAGATAGGGAGGATAATTATATTAATAATAACTAGATAGAGTCATTTCACAAATCACTACAATAAAAAATATAGTAGTTTTTCAGTTTGAAAATTTATCACTAGCACTAGTCAAATGGATCTAAGTTTTTCATGGTTTTCCTTCTTTATCTAGTCATTTATTTTCATTTTTTCCAATCTAAGGATGTAATTTTTAGTAAATTTACGTCAGAATAGAGGAGATTGATCCTCTTAGATTTGGCCAAACTACAGGAGAAATAATTGTTACTATGGTGAGGATTAATTTAATATACGATAGAGTTTGCAGTAAGTTTTAACAATTTCATTAAAAATAGAAGCTTTCAAAATTAATTTGACCCAAAAAAAAATTTAAATTTTTTTGAAAGAAAATTGAATTTAAGATGATTTTTTTTGTCACACATTCAATGAGTTTAGTGAAACTTAAGAGATGCAAGACCACAACCATCATTGATCTTATTACATAATGTATACTATTGATGAATACACCTTTTTTTTCTTAAGTTTTTTTTTTTTTGGTATTGTATCACTTTGATTAAGTTCTTAAAATATTACATGAAACATAGTAAGTGAGTAGTTCACATCTTTTTTTTTTTTAAAATCTTCTCCATCACTTTATACAAGTTTTTAGTTTACAAAAGTTTTAACTAACTTTTTCATATTTGCAACTTGGATATGGATAAGTAATCCAAAGCTGGTGATGAAGATGCAACATTGATGGAAGTTCCCATATCTTTACTTGAATCTCAAGAATCAAAAGCTGATGTTGTTGAGGTAAGATTTAGAAATCCAATTACAAGGTGTTAGTTTTCGTCCTTTTGAGATATGCACAAAATTCTTTTTATGGACTCTTGAACAATTTTTTAATGTTATTGTGTTATGAAAGAAAGAAAAATGTTCTTCTCTAGAGCTAAAATATATGAATTGTATAACATCATCAACAATTAAATATTTCATATAAATAAATATAAGTCTAAATTCTAATCCCCAATTTTATGGGTTTTTAGTGAAGTCCTTCATTAATGCAAAAAAAAATTGATAGGTCTTTCAAGATAACTTTCGTCCATATAATATTATTCACCATTATAAAATTAAGGAAATATTATGCAAAATGACAAACATCTAAAGTATATTCTGTAATATAGTTATAACTTCAATTATTTTTAATCCATGGTTACAGTTTCGCGAAACTTTGCTATTCTGTTTCCCAATTGTATAAATTCAGAATTTGTATATTTCGGTCTCGGATTTTATAAATTCAGAATTTGTATCATTTAGTTTTTGATTGTATAAATCGAAATTTGTATATGCTTACCCTAGCTATTTGTATACGATTTAAAAAAAAATCATAATACATGATCATATTTGTATATTGGCAAGCGTAATATACAAACGGAATCCTGAAACATTCCAAAATGTAAAAAATTTTAAATTTATATATACTTACCCTATTTGTATATTCGCAAGCGAAATATACAAACGGTCAAGAGAAATATAGAAACCTCAGCCTCCATAACAAACTAAACTATAGCTATGTAGCACAATTAGTGAAATTATAGCTATAGAACCTTACTATGTCTATTAACTTTTCTATTTCTGAATTTTTCTCTAAAATTAATTGCTATACTTTATAAGGAAAAAATTATTTTTAGAGAGAAAATTTTCAAGCATCAACATAAATAAATAATTTTATTAATTTTCTTTTTTAATGTTAGTTGTCTAATGAAAGAAAGAGAAGGATTTTCTTTCTAAAGATGAAACATCGAAATCGCCTAACAACAACAACATTTACTCTTCATTAATCCCAAACAAGTTGAAATTGATTATATGAATTTTCATTTCTCCATTTAAGCTAAATTAATCATTTCATAGTCATAAAAATAAAAATAAGAATAAAAAAAAATGTTAAATGCATATAAATAATAGTAATAATTATAGTAGTAGTATGGGAATTTCTCTAACAAGTCTAAGACCTCTTATTTGTTTTAAGATTATATACAAAATATCTAAATTTGAATGTATATTTGACTGATAAGATGTGCATTAACAATACCATAGTAAACTACTTAATATTAAGATGATGTATTAAAATCTTAATACTAAATAATAAGGCTACTTATTATTGAACATATAATATGTAAAATATTTTGTTATTTAAAATTTAATAAATACAAAGTTTAGAAAAAATGGCTAAAATTACACTAATCTATGACCGAATTTGTAGTAACATACTCATACTTTATGGAGGACCTAGTACCCAATTGAATGTTTTTTAAATGAATCCTTTTCACATATATGCCAAAACTCGATTGTGGAAGAATATAATGATTCATGAGATTACATTTCAAAAGTCAGTTAGTTTCTTCGAGGAAAAATTGAAGACTAAATGAAGGGATCTCCATTTTTACTGTTTCTAGAAAGTGTAAATGAGTGATAATGACCAAACCCCTTTGTTTTTACCTTTTGATCAATATATGTGTAAAAACGAAATAATTTTTTTCTTATATTTTATTTTCCCGCCCGATAAATGTCAAACAAGTACTTTAAAAAAAAATTATGGGGGTCATAGGACCACCATAAAGTATGAGTATGTTACAGCAAATTCAGTCATAGTAAATGTGTATTTTCAGTCATTTTACCTTAAATGTAAGAAAACTTAAATTAATCTAATACTACATCAATAAAATATTTTTAAAAAGTTATATGATGGTTGAGGGTTGTGATGGCTAGCTATATTGGTGGTGTATTGACTAATGATGGTGTTGTGGATAGTAGTTATTGATAGTGATGGTGGTAGAAGTTGAATGTAGTAGCTTGTTGGTGATTGATAATTGGACAATAGTGATAACTAATGATTATGGTGCTATATGATGGTGGTTGACAATATATAATTGTGACTGGTGATGATAATTGCCAGTAGGGTTCGATGATTTTTATTCTAATGATGGTCATTTTAAATAATAATTGTAAATAGTAGTTGTTGGTGGTGTTAGCTGATTGTAATGATTTATTATGGTGGTCTTTAAGAATGGTAGTTGTGAGTAGTTCATTATGGCAGTTGATAGTAGTGATAACTAATGATTGTGGTGATAGATGGTGGTTTACAATATATAGTTGTGACTTGTGATGGTGATTGCCGATAAGGTTCAATGATTTTTGTTCTACTCATGTTTGGTATCAATAATAACTGTAAATAGTAGGTGTTGGTGGTGTTAGCTTATTATAATGATTTGATATGGTGGTCATTAAGAATGGTAGTTGTGGGTAATTTATTGTGGTAGTTGATAATTGTGAAAAATGATGACGGAAAATAAATGAAATTGGTGAATTGTTATCTTTTAAGAAATCTTTGAATAGATATGTTAATTATATTAGATGATGTTACAAATCTTAGTCATTCCTACCCATCAAATGAGTGTATCATTAAAAATGTACTTGATGGTTAAGGTGTGATTGATTAGATTCCAACATAAAAAGATACACAGTAAATGATTGAGATTTGATTGATTAATATTAAATCTTAATGAATCATATATCATATATAAAAGAGAACCCTAGGCCCGCCTATGTGGCTGTACTCAAGAAAAACACACGACACACTACGAAAGTCAAACTTATGTTTATTATAGGGGAGAATGTAAGGAAAGCAGAGGCACCCAAAGGCTTTTAGAAGAGTATAGTCAGGTGATCTACGGAATGCAAGTTCAAATGGAGATTTGTTGTTGTTCGAGGGGGAAGGGAGACAATTTATTAGATATACGACTGTATCAAATGCGAATTGCCAGTAACGGGAAGGAGAAGAACTGTGAGCTAAGAGGCTTAAGCCCGTTTCAACTATACGACGATGTTTGCGTTCAACTTTGCCTTGTTGTTCATGTGTGTGAGGACAAGAAACTCGGCGAGAGATACCAAGTTGAGAGAGGATGGGAGATTGGATTGACTTAATCTTAGTGTTAAAGTGATTTTCCACAAGCAACTTGAATTAGAGGAAAATGGAAAGAACTTCCTATTTCAATTTCATTGTAAATTCCCAGATAAAGTTGGAAAAATCTCAACAAAGACAAGAAAATATTTTTGACCTTCAGAAGATAAATAAGGGGAAGGACCCGAAACATCGACAAATAAGAGTTGTAAAATAGATGAACTTTTATTAATTGAAATTGGAAGATGTAATTTTTGGGACTTGCCGAGTTGACAAGCACTACAAATATGATTAAAATTGAAACTATTTATCACATAACCAATTAATTTAGTAATCTTAAGATATGCTTGACCACAACCATCATTGATATTCTTACAAAGTTCATAAGATTGATGAACATTCATTCTTTTATTTAATATTTTGGGTATTCTATCACTTAGATTAGTAGCAAGCGAGCAATTTTTATCTCTTTTAGAAAACCTTCTCCGTTATTTCACACAATTTTTTGTTTTACTAAATATCTAACTATTTTTTTATATTTTCTTCTAGAATATGGATAAGCAACGTAAAGCTGGTGATGATAAGGATGCAATATTAATGGAAGTTCCAATATATTTTATCACACATGATGAATCAAAAGTCGATGTTTTAGAGGTAAGCTTTTTAAAAATTTCTCCAATTATAAAGTTTCTAGTTTATTTTCTTTCAAGTCATGTACAAAAATATTTTGATGGATTCTTGAATAACTTTTAATGTTAATTGTGTGATGAAATAAAGAATAATATTCTTCTCTATATCTAAAACATATGGCTTGTATCCCAACAACATCATTTAAATATGTCATACATGCATCTAACAATAAGTTAAATATATACTCTTTCCGTTTCAATTTATGTGATGTAGTTTCACTAGACACAAATATGAAAAGGCTTTGATATGTATGTTCCAAAATCATCCTTAAAAATATGAAGTTTTAAATATAAGAATACCTTTATGAAAATTTTGCCAAATAAGGGAAACCAACATGGTAAAAGGTAAATAGTCTAATTAAACATTTTCAAAATAAGGACATATGTTATCTTTTTTAAACTGATTAAAAAAAAGTGTGCCATATAAATTGTAATACATGGAGTATATGATTAATAATATTTTAAATAATACTTTTAAAGGTTATTTAATAAGCCTAAATTCTTTTCTCCAATTGTGCCTTTTTTCAGTGAAGTCCTACATTCATGTAAAAAATGATAGATTTTTCAAGATTATTTTAATCCATATAACATTATTTATTGTTGTGAGAATATCGTGGATTAACTAGCACATAATCACAAACAAAGAATAGAGAAGAAAAAAATAATACAAGGATTAAACGAGGTTCGGCTATGCCTAATCCTATAAGCCAAAAGCAAAGGAGTTTTCCACTATGAAAGAAAAGAAGAAGTGTTTTCCTTACAATCCTCTCAAGCCTTTAGGACTACATTGTGTCGTGTACCATGCTTTATAATCCCCAACTATATCTCTATATATAAATTCCAGTTGTCCCAAACTATAAGGAAAAGGTTCTCCAAATCCTACAAGGACAATATATTTCTTCTCCAAATCTATTTGGACAAAAGGTCTTCTAAACCAATAGGGATTATGAGTTTCCTAAAATAAACAAAGGAAAAATTCAAAACACAATTAACAATTATTATAGAATTAATGTCTATGATGCATGAAGAATTTTTTTCAAGTATTAAAAATAAATAATTTTTTTTTTTCAAATCCAAACCATACATGACTTAGAAAATTACTATGGCATGACCTCGGTACAAAACCCATGAGGCTATGAAGGAAATCAAACCTCTACCCTTGATTAAACTCACCACATACTGAAGTCTTTTGAACCCTTTATACCCATATAATAAATATTAGATTAATAAAGAACCATGTGAGATGAAATGATAATATGAAATCAAGCTCAAGCTATGTTTCTACATGCAATTTGGATTTTTAAATTGTATTTTTGGCTCATAAATATAAAACCCCCGTAAGTTATGAAAACTATCAAAAGTACCCAATTCTTTATTTTTACCATCATAAAAATAAGCAAACGTTCATGACAAAAGAACAATACACTATAAAAAAGTATTCTAAAAAAATACAATATTTATTGATGAACTTTAATCTTGCTCAATGAAAAGGTAACATTAATCATGAGTTGTAGTGTAGTACTCTTTAATAAAATTGACCATGGTTAATAGAATTAGTAACTATATCATCATGTTCACATTTTGTAAATATTTCATTAGTCCTTTGGTATTCTCGCAAAATATTATGTAGTTATATCAGTGTTTTTTTTATATAAAATATAAACTTGTGGGTCAATATATGTATTTGAAAAATGTGAAATCATGATATGAAATTCTCAAATCAAGCTTTTTGGAGAATTTGAGATTTCATCTCATAATTTAAAATCACGAGATGAAATCACTTATCCAAATCCTTATTTTCATCTAATGATTTAAAATTACAAGAGGAAATCACATGTCTTAACGCCTACTAACTAAACACGGTAATTTTGATGAAAATGGAACAAACTTTGAATTAACATAGAGCACTTGACTTAGTATTATTACTCCCCTCAAACTATGTTATAGATAAATATATTAAGATATAAATTAAATTGTGTGACCATTGAAACTATAATTTCTTTACAAGAATAGAAAGTAAATATTTCTTTTTATGTGAAGATGCTAGAAAAGTTACTAAGAAGTTTGAGTTTCTCAAGAAAATCATTGCACTTGTTATTAAAATCATAAGACTTATGGAAAAAACATCTATTTTCTTTATCTTTTGTGATATTCTAGAACTTTTATTAATTTCATATTTTCTACTAGAAAATGGATAAGCACCACAAAGTTGATCATAGAGATGCAATAATGGCTATTCCCCATATCTTCTATTGCACCACAAGCTGGTATTTCATTGGTAAGCTTTGAAATTTTTTCTCTATTGTTTAACATAATTATTATAAGGTGTTTAGTTTTTTTCAATTAAGACATATACACAAATTTTTTGATTCATTCGGTAATAACTTTTTTATTTCATATTTTCTAATAGAAAATGGACAAGCACCACAAAGTTGATCGTATAGATGCAATAATGGCAGTTCCAATATCTTGTATTGCACCACAAACTAGTGTCTCATTGGTAAGCTTTGAAAAAATCCTTTACTGTTTAGCATACTTATTATAAGTTATTTAGTTTTTTTTTTTCTATTAAGACATGTACACAAATCTTTTGATCTGTTAGGTAATAAATTTTTAAATATTAGTTATCTTTTGAAAGAATGATACAAAAAAAATCTCAAGCTAAAAAGTCTAAGTCGCATAACAACAACAACGACAACATTTAACTATATCTCAATAAAAAAAAATTAAAATTGGCTATGTGAATCCTCATTTCTCTATTTAAACTAAACTGATCAGGCTATAGTGACATAAATAATAATAAAAGTAAAATAGTAATTTAAATACATATAGCTAATAGTAATAGTAGTAGTAGTAATAGAAGTTCTCTAACAAGTTTAACGACTCATTTCATTTTTATGATTATATATAAGACGTCAAAATTTGAATGTGTATTTGAATGATAAGTTGTGCATGAATCTTTGAATAAACATCTTTGTATTAAGATGATGTAATAAGATTTGAATACTAAAATATATGACTGCTTATGAATGTACATCTCTCAATTTAACAATTTCCTTAGAAAGAGAATCTTTTTTAAATTAGTTTTCACCAAAAATATTAATTTAGATAGAATAAAATTCTGATTTAGGATGCAAATTTTCAGATCACATCAAATTATTTAGTGAATCTTAAGAGATGCATAACCACAACCATCATTGATCTTGGTACAAAATGCATAACATTGATGGTCAAATATTTTTTCGGGCATTCAAGAATTTTGATTAAGTTCTTAAAATGTTACTTTTATATATATATATATATATATAAATCTGTGTGCGTGTGCATGTGTGTGTGCGCGCGTGTGTAAATTCCTAGCAAGCGAGCAATTTTGATCTTTTTTTTGAAAGCCTTCTCAATTACTTCACACAATTTTTCATTTTACAAAATATCTAATTATCTTTTTCATACTTTCGACTAGAATATGGATAAGCAGTACCGAGTTGATGGTGATGAGGATGCAACATTAATGGACGTTCCGATATCTTTTATTGCACTGGAAAAAGCAAACGCTGATATTTTGCAGGTTCGCTTTGGAAGAGTTCCTCCAATTATAAGTTGTTTGTTTTTGTTCCTTTTAATACGTATACAAAAATCTTTTGATGAATACCTACACAAAATTTTAATGTTAATTGTTTTTTGAAAACAAGAAAAATGTTCTTCTCTAAAGTTAAAAGATATGATTTGTATCACAACAATATTTAAATATGTCATGTCAATAATAATAATACCACGAAATGGGGTATGAGAAGAATAAAGTGTACACAAACCTTATCATTACCTTCGAGGTTGATTTCTTGTTTATGATAAACCCTTAGCTCAATAAAAAAATAGTCCAAAGAAGTGTGTGCATATATATATATATATATATATATATATATATATATTTATTTATTTATTTATTTATTAGTAACAATAATAATACTTATAAAGGTCGTCTAATAAGCGAATTCTAGAGTTTCATTCAAAATTAACTGTACAAATACGTCGAAAACAGTTATAGGACTGACCTAGCCTTCTAGATAGAAGTAGAAGCAACATACTTCATCGTATTTTGTTGATCTTTTAGAATATAAAATATTGATGCTCTAATATCTGGTGTACCACTTGATGACAAAATGTTGATACTCTCCACTTTGTTTAGGTAATTACCTTTTGAGAATAGATGTTGGATAAATTTGAATTCCATAAATATTGTTTTGGTTGCAGAATGAGATTATACCAAAAAATATGCATTACATGCATACACATACATTTGAACAAAGAAGGCAAAATTGGATCATCAATAATATTTCTCGTCCAGGTGGCTTAATAATAGATTATGTAAGTTTCCTTTTGAGTAATCTGCATGTTTCCCTGCCAACAAAATCGATTATGTATATTTTCTTTGATGAGTTTGTGAAAAAATAAGCATTTAATAATTATTGATAAACAGGTCTACCTTCATTTGGAGACAAACAAAAAGTTTCGATCTTTGATAGAAGTGTATAAATTTGTTGTATATGGGGAAGTTCCTGAAATAATAAAGAAATCAAGAGAAAATGAAGAAACATCGCAGGTTAGCTCAAAAACATTATATTAGAATACATAATGAGATTGACTCTTTTATACATTATCATTAATGATTTAATTTGCAGGTGACACCGAGACGTAAACCACATGTGTGCGGTAAAAAGTTGATAAAAAAATATGTGGTTAGAACATGTACTAAATCTTATAATGGAGTATACATTAAAAATCGGGGAGAAGCTAACTACTTATCTGAACGTGACATCCCTTCCAACATTGGTAAGCTAGTTACTATATATATTGGTATTATTGTTGTTGTTTTCACGTTCATTATCTTTGCCTTAGTTGATTTTTATAATTTTGTAATCTTTTTATGAACAGAAAAAAAGAGAAAAAGAGGAAATGAAGATTTATATGGGCATCAACAGGTGAACTTGGGAGATGATGCAACACGTGTCAACTCAGGAGATGCTACATTAAGTACTCCAATACAGTCTTTTCTTTACCTTTGGGATTTTAAACTCATACCCGAGGCACACAATGAAAATCTTTCCTAGAAAAATTGTTATTGTATTAGTTATTCAACTGAATATTTATGAAAGTTATCTTTCTTAAGTTATTTACGAAAACTATTGAATTCTGACTTTGTATTGTAATGTGCACTATATTTAAAGTTTGGTTTTACCATTTTTAAGACTAACAATTTGGTTTCGAAAAACTTATAGTACTCTTTTTGTCCTAATATTATTGTTCATATTAGCAAGATAAAAAATTATAAAATTTGATTAAATGTTGATTAAACTTCTTTCTCCCCCTCTTCCTCTTCTTCTTCCTCTTTTTCTTTAATAACACATTATCAGCATACCACGATTTTTGATAATACAAATATGATAGAGGGCTTCAGAAAAACCATTATACTTTTGCCTAGGAGAGATAAAGTCATCATAGATAATGTTATATTTTCTCCTAAGTTTCGGAGAAACTTGTTGATTTTAATGATATTCGTAAAAATGATTATCATATCAAGAAAATGGATGAAATGAATCTTGAATATTTTTGCATCACCAAAAATGTCTATGGGAAAACATGTGTTATATATAAGTTCTCTTCTTTAACTTCTAGCTTGTATTGTACAAAGATTAGTGCAATTGAGGCACATTTTATATTAAATAAAACATTTACTAATCCCAATACATTTGTAGTTTGGCATTATTGTGTGTGACATCCTAGATTTATAATGATGAGATGAATTATAAGAAAATCAATTGGACATTTATAACGTGAAGATTCTTTTAAATGGTGAATTTTCTTGTTTGTTATCAAGAAAAGTTAATTATGAGAATATCACCAATTAAAGTTGTGATTGAGTCCCCTATGTTTTTATAACGTATACATTGTAACACCCTATAGCTTAGTAGGCCAACTAGGGCTAAGTGTGACGGCAACATGAGTCAAGGCAAAGGGCAAGAGCCAAGGGCCAAGGCTTTCCCAAGGCTTCCTAAGCACTTCCCCACTTCACAACCACCACCACGGCTTGTGGTGGCTAAGGCAGTAGCTAGGTTGAAGTTACCTCAAAGTGGCTCACCTTCACGAGCCACTTCATGGCCAGTGGTGAAGACCGTGGCTCGTGGGAAGGCTCGTGAAGGTGCCTTCATCTTGTGAAGGACAATACACCAAGTCCAAGCCACTGCCCAAGGACCACGAGCAGGACCACGGCTCGTGGTGAGGACAACGGCTCATGGAGCCTGTCGTGGTCCTGGGAGTAGGCTGCCTAGTGAGGGGCATTTAGAGAAATTTCTTTTTAGGTGGTTATTAAGTGAGGTCATTTTGTATAGTATTAGTACAACTATATAAGCTATTTTAACCCTTTAACCACCCCAATTAAGTCATTGTTTCAAAAACCCCAAAAGATCCCAAAGTTCATTCTCTCAAAAATTCTCTTTCTAGAAAACCAAAGAAGAAGAAAAAGAGGGTTAAGCTAGGTCAAATTCCTCCAATCTTCCAATATTTGTTAGGGATTTATAATCAAGGTATGATAGCTTATTCATTCATGGATTCTTCCGTCCATGGAGCCCCCTAGAATTCCCTAATTTGATGAAGAATTCCCTAATTCAAGTTAGGGTTTCTTCAATGTTGTGGGTTATGTTGTATGTTGACCCAATTGAATGGGTATTTATTGTTTATGATAGAATTAGTAGTGAATAGTGTTATTAAGATGATATTACCTGTTTTATATGCCTAACCCTAGTTTAATTGATGAAATTAAAGTAATGTCGTTTATGCCTTGTGAAGGGAAATTGAGGATTCATAGATGATCTTCTAGAATTGATAACTTGTATAGTAATTGTTCATGAATAGAAGCAAGTAGACATGAATTGTACTAGAATAATGTATATGTGATGGATCATGACCAGTAAAGTTTGAGATTGAACCTTTACGATGATATATGACTAGAATCACTTAAGAATGAAGCATGTGATTAGAATGCCTTGAAATCTAGGTATGAATGATGGTTGTAAGAAATAAATATTTGAGGGTAAGTCTTGTAGTCATGATTGTTGATTGCTAGGGCTTTGAGAGTAAAGCTAATATGTTGAGTTATGTATGTAATGGCTTTGAGAGTGAAGCCTATATGAGAATGGTAGACTAGTGAGTATCATTGTTGTGGAAGGACTTTACCCACCTCTTCTACCTTATGAATGTTTTAATGAATAAAGTGATAGAGTCAATTGAAACATTGATTGGTTGTCAAGGACATACCTCCATTAGTCATAAGTTAGGTAAGGCTTAATAACTAGTTTAAGGGGTGTATGCTTGGCCTGAATGGATATTTACAATGAGATGGAAGTTCACACATAGCCGGGTCTGGGTCTCTAAGAGAAAGGATGCTCACACCTAGTTGAGTCTGAGATTCCAAAGTGAAGGGGGAAATCTCACATAGTAAAGTTCAGGTTTTCCCAAAAGTAGGTTTCATGGGATGGAAGCCTTCACATAGAGAAGTTCGGGTTTCTAGTAGCAATCTCTGTATCCAATGAACTAAGACATACTTGAAAAGGTATCTCCAAGTGTTCAAAAGCATTAATGAACTCAGACATGCTTAATAAAGTATCTCATAGTGTTCAAGTTAATAATGAACTTAGACATCCTTGAAGAAGTATCTCATAGTGTTCAAAAGTAAAGAAGGGGGACTAAGATGTGCTTAAAGAAGTATATCCTGGTGTTCTAATACTTTAAAAAGGGGATTAGCCCCAATCAAGAAGTATGAGTATGATGACCTAAAGTGGTACTTAGTATGGATGGGATATTGGGGTCTTATTCATGCAATGCACAAGTATGACTTAAGGTTACCTAGAAAGTGTTTATCTTATATGATGTATGTTTAGATAGGATTGTGCTATAGTTGCCTTCCTTATTATGATTGACTAATGGTGAGAGATTCCCTTGTCTATGAGAAATAAGCTAAGGATGAGATCAAAGATGGTAGGTATGTATGATGGCCTAAGGTGGTACTTAGTGTGGGTGAGATTATGGGGTCTTATCCGTGTATTGCACAAGTATGACTTGAAGCTACTTATGAAGTGTTCCTCTTATGATATGAAGAACTAAGGGTTGACTAATGCTTATATTATGCTTATGTTGTAGATTATACCTATGACTATATTGTTGTCTCTTATGCTTATAGTTTATATTGCATGAAGTATCTCTTATGATTATGGCGTATGACTTATGTTGTCTAACCCTTATGTTATGCTCTTTTGATGTTATGCTAGCTATCATATTTAGTAATTTTGTAATAACACATACTCTTCCTACATTCTCATCAAATGTAGGGTTCGGTAATTTTGAGTTCCATTCTTGTGGCTAGGTTTCTAAAAGAGTAAGGAGTTGAAGACTTGGTGAGTCCTCATAGCATTGAGGATTTGATCACCTTTCATTTTATGTCTTTCTTTTATGTTTTATACTATTGTATGGGCTTGATACCTAAGATGTTCATGTTCTAGAAGGTTTGAGACAAGTGTAATAAGACTTTCTCTTTGCTTTTATGAAGACTTTGATTGTATGAAAAAATGTTTTAAAATTTCTGCACTTTTCTATTATCTTATGTTATGATATGCTAAGTGGTTTACATGGAGTCCCTCGGGGTTCTATGTGCCATGTTACATCTAGGGTGTACCCCTGGGTCGTGACAAACTTGGTATCAGAGCACAAGGTTTAGAATGGCTCTAGGATGTCTCAAACCATGTCTAATAGAGTCTTGTTCATAAATGTGAAGCGTGCCACATTTATGAATAGGAGTCTATTGGATATTTAGGAAACTTCACTTCTTTATTCTCTAAGTCTTGCCATAGAGTTTGGCTCTTTTACATCTTTCTCCTAATCCGTTCCCGTTGGTTTTGAGGGTATGGCTAATACAAAGGCAAATGCTAGGAGGAATAAGGAAGACAATGTGGATCAAGAGGTTCCTCCCCCAAGCTCCGGCTGATCCTCTAGTTGAGAATGTTACTAATACGGAGTTTAAGCCAGCTATCTAAATATTGGCTCAAGCCATGATGGCTCAAGTCAATAGAGAGATGGTATCTCCGGTGAATCCTAATGAGAGTTTTGCCGCTTTAAGAGTGAGGGATTTTATGAGAATGAAACCTCTAGAGTTTTATGGCTCCAAAGTGGAGAAAGATCCTCAAGGGTTTATAAATGAGGTGTATAAGGTGCTAGCTATCATGGGGGTGACTTCTGTAGAGAAAACGGAGTTAGCCGCTTACCAATTGAGAGATGTAGCACAATATGGTATGAATAATGGAAGGATGGTAGGCCGGTAGGAGTGGGTCCAATAGAGTGGGATGTGCTCAAACTAGCATTCCTTGATAGGCTCTTTCCCCGAGAGTTGAGGGAGGCTAAGGTTGAAGAGTTCATTAACCTTAGGCAAGGTAGCGTGAGTGTTAAGGAGTATGCCTTGAAATTTACCCAACTATCCAAGTATGCTCTATCTATGGTGGCAGATTCGAGAGATAAGATGAGTAGGTTCTTGACGGTGTGACCGACTTGGTATCAAAAGAATGTCGTACGACAATGCTCCTTCATGATATGGATATCTCACGTCTTATGGTTTACGCCCAACAAATTGAGGAGTCAAAACTCAAGGAAAAGAATAGGGAGGCAAAAAGGGCTAGGACCAGTGATGGGAATTTCTCCAATGCTAAGTCCGATGGACAAGGTAGACCTAAGTTTAAACAAATGTATTCCAGTCAAGATTCTCCCATTATCCCTAGGTTTAACCAAGAGAAAGGTAGTGGGTCTCCATTACCTAAGCTTACTTGCACCAAGTGTGGGAGGAATCACCATGGTAAGTGCCTAGCTGACACGGAGGGTTGTTATGGTTGTGGAAAGAGTGGGTACAAAATAAGAGATTGCCCGGTGCTTAAGGCTAAGGGAAGGGAGGATAAGCAAGTTGCCACTAGTGGTTCGGATGGGGAGCCTCAAAAGAAGAAAAGGTTTTATGCTCTTCAAGCTAGAGATGATCAAGAGTGACTTTCAAATGTTGATACCGATATGTGTTTTATGCTTGTAACACCCCGTATCCTAAAACATACCTCAATGCAGATTTCCAGAAGTTACAGGTGCAATCCACAATTGCCACCCACGGACCGTAGGGTGACCCACGACCCATGCTGGTGGTTCGTGGTTCGCATCTGCAACCTTCCCCAGACTCAGCCCCAAAATTTTGTCTAAGGGTCGACCCACGGCCGAACCCACGGATCGTAGGTTAGACCATGGGCCGTGGTCCGCGTCCATGGATCAGACCCTAGATCCCAGCCTCCAGTCGTGAACGACGGTTGACCAGCACGGACCGTCGATCCAGCCACGGTCCGTCAATCCGATCCATCAGTAGCTCCCGATGACAGTTAAGTCAGGGGCTTTTGGTCTTTTATTTATGCGTTAGACCCCTAAACTACGTCGATTAAACCCTAAACTACGTAGTTTTGGTCAGTTTTAGCCTATAAACATAACTAGAACTTACATAAGTCAGATCATTCATCAAAACATAGAAAAATTAGAGCGTAAGAGGAGAAAGAGGTGAAGAACCCTAGTTCAAGAATGCAACAAGATTCCATTAGTTCCAGCCCCGAAATCGAAAGATTTCTCTGTGGAATTCATCGCCAGGTATGTGGGATTTCACTAGTGGGTTCCTTTCACCCATTAGGTCCCTAGATTACAGTCAGAATCTTGATTCCCTTAATATTATCTAGACCTAGGGTTTCTTGAATGTTAGAAATTGTTGGGTTTTAGCTGTTAGAATGATCCAAGTTAGATTATCATGAATTCAATATCTTTTGGTGTAGATTCTTTCATAAATTTAGAACCCTAGCTATGTAGTTCTTTTAGTTCATGAATTACACATGCTAGGTCAGATATTTCACATATATACATGCATGCCTCAGTTTTCGAATGTCCATTATCAGTATATTAATGTTGCATTCTGAGTTTGCATGCCAGTATTTTGAGATATCCAGTATTACAACATTTTAGTCATAAAATGTTAAGTACTTAATCAATTGGGAGAAGCTTAATACTGAGTGGACTAGGGTCAGTCACCCTCAAGTCCCAGAACTACGTTCCTCGTAGGTTAAGTCCCTTATGTTGGGCATTACATTTTAGTGATCACACCAACATGTCTTTATAATGAGGCCGAAGGTGGAGACGTAATAGAGGACTAATTAGGGAGTGATTCACCTTACCTCTATTCTTATTTTGTGACTTTGTTAGCACTGGGGACATTTCTAATATTTCAAGTGTGGGGTGGGGTGTAATTCACTATGTATTGCATAGTTCAGTTTGAACATTGATAGTGTCTTCTGTTTGTCTTTTACTTTATTTTTTCAGTTTTTGTTCCTTGGAGGTTGTTTTCGGTCCTTTGGCCAAAGATAGTCCCTTTGAACCGTGCAAAACACAAAAATATTTTGTCTTTATAGGATCTAGTCAGTCATCGTAGTTGAGTCACATTGCCTTATGATAGATGGATGACGACTGTCTTAAGAGAAGTTGTCGTCACTGAGTTGTAGGTATGGTATGTGTGTTGAATCCTGAATTCCAAAAGAAAATTGTATGAAAGCATGTGGGGCAATATATATGGATGCATTAAAATTCTTGTACTTGATTTTAATTCCTACAACCTAAGCTAAAATAGAACTTTTGCATGAACTGGTTGTATTATGTGATTGATTTGACTTAATGATAACTTGTGCCATGAGTTGTGAGGTATTGTATTGTCCGTGTATTGCATCTGAGTCTAGTACTTTCCTGGCATGTTATTGAAGAAAAATCAAAGTGTTGCTTTGTGTAGAAAATGAAAATAGGCTTCCTTGAATATGCTCAATAAGTTAGCCTTTTTCATATACTATCACTCATAGCCTGTTGAGCATGTAGCCTTTTATTGATAGCCACATTTTCACCCTAGACCATTTTGTTGAATCCCTAAGTTGTTTTCACCCTGCTTGCCTAAGCACTGTAGCATAGACTCTGGTGGATTGAGTAAAATTGTAAGTGAATATGCAGCCTGAATTGGTTACAAAGCAATAGCAAGGCCCTTAGTAAATGAAAAACAAGTCTGTTCTTTGAATAAAAGAAATGAGGGGCAATTTGAGAAGTGATGTAAATCATGGGTGATAGTAATGTATAGAGAGGGCAGATAAATGAAGAATATTATAATGATCTCTTAAAGTGCAAAGTGCTTAGGTAAGTGTAAGTCACTACTATATACTTATTCCTACCCGTCCTCTAGCCGACATTACAACCTAGAAAAGCCATATTTGATTCTTTGCAAAGCACGCTTAATTAGTGGAGATGTACATAATGGGAAAGCTTATGGTTTTCAGTGCATGCATGTGAGATGTTCTTTTTGAGTGACAGGGTTCTGTGTTGTCACAGTCCTTAAATTATAGTCAATCTATTCAGTTGAGTTTGCGGACTATTCCTTGGCATGAGGGGCATCTGTTGTATGAAAGATAGGTGATATCTAATGGTGAACATGAAGTTTAATGCTTTGGTTGCAAAAAGTTGTCAAATTAGTACTTGAGTTATATGATGTCTAAAAATGGTCAAGGCCAAGTGTAAATAAGAACATGCTTGTTTTGAGCTGTTAAAAAAATCCTTGAAAGGAATTGGCGGATGCACAAATACTGATATTAGGGAGTCTAGGTCTAGGACTAGTATGATAAGTTGTTCGAGGACGAACAAAGCTCTAAGTGTAGGGTGGTGATCTTGGATGTATTTACATGCTTAAGAACCAAATAACACCCGCATTATGAACATGTTCGGAATCATTCTTTACTAATTGATAGTAGTGTCGAGTCATAGAAATTCGTTTAGACTAACCAACATGATTTGTTGTATAGGTGAGCTAAAATGAATAAACGAGCGCTAAAGTAGGCATTGGGAAACTTGAGAGGATCCAAGTAAAAGAGCAACAAGAAAGGAGAAAGAAAATGAAGAAAAAGACATATATGTATCCTCTCCACGTCGTGGAGAGGGAATTTATTAGTTGTTCGCGAAAAGGAGTTGCAGGCAGAAGACTCTGTATCATACACTCGTTGTGGAGAAGAGATGTTCGCCAAGAACTTAATTTTAGAAACCTCTCTACATCGCGGACCCTGGTGCCAGATTTGTCCGATTTCGACTAAATATAAATAGACTCAGATTTTATTTTATTAAATATTCTATTTCTTGGTTTTAAAGAACGACGACTTTGGGAAATTTTTCATTTGTTCTTAGGGTTCATTCCTTAACTCTTCTATTTTCGATCTCTTTATGTTATTTAAACATTGCATAATTGAGAATCTTGATATGAGTAGCTAATTTCCCTAGTTCTAGGGCTGTGGCTACTGTATGATTGTATATTATTGAAGTTTTATGTATTGAAGTTAATTATCACATGAATCAATCTTTTGTTTGTGTTTTCGTATTTTGTGCTTGATCACCACTGAAATAAATATCTTGTTTGAATTTAACTCAGGAGTGGGATAAGAGGATAGAACGTGGGACAAACAGAGCATGATTTTCCCTTAAGATTTAGAGTTAATTTGTTTCTAGGATAGGGATATACCTAGGCACCGTGCTTGATTATTAGACAGGATAAAATCGTAATGCTCGGTAATTGGTCCAGCCTATCCCGGCTCAACGATGTAGTTAGGTTGCCAATTATCGTAGGTGATTAGAGGTTGGGAGACCATAATCACATCATTAACCCTGTGATCGTTGATTCGATAATTAAGTACTATCCTTTTACAAGATAATATGCATGAAATCTGAAGTGAGCTGCAGCCCTGCACTTCATCCAATCATTTTTCAAACCCTTTGGAAATTGAATCGCATTAGTTAATCTTATAATTAGATTTTAGATTATAGAAACATTCACATCATTGTTCTTGATAACACTTGTTTCGAATTGAAAGTATTGGAAATATTAAATTAATCTAATCTTGAGTCCATATGGGTACGATATCCGACTTTTTTAAAGAGTCACTTTGATACTTGAACGACCATGTACACTTGCATGTGCGATTGGGCGCAACACATAACATAATCCAAATGGCATACATTTGAATGCAAAGGTACCATAAAGACATGTAAAGGTGGTATTTTCCTGATAATCTGGTGCAATTGATAGCTGGTTATACCGAGAGTATCCATCTAAGAAACAATACCACCCTTTACCATCGAACCTATCAAGCATCTGATCCATGAATGGCATTGGAAATTGGTCCTTCAAGGTCCACTTGTTCAGCTTCCTGTAATACATGCATACTCGCCAACCTGTAACTGGACTTTGCGGAATCAACTCATTATTAGTGTTGGCAACCATTGTCATACCACCCTTCTTGGGCACACACTGCACTGGGCTAACCCAATGACTATCTGAAATGGGTTACACCACCCCTCCATCAAACCAATTTATGATTTCCTTTTAAACCACCTCTTGCATTGGTGGATTCAACCTCCTCTGGTGCTCGGGTTGCAGTCCTCCTCAAGTTGAATTTTATGAGTGCAAATACCCAGAGGTATCCCAATGATGTCTGCAATAGTCCAACCAATTACCCTTTTGTACCTTGTCAAGACTTTGACTATAGCATGCACATGTTAACCATTCAGATCTGCAGCCAAAATGACTGGAAATGTATTATTAGTACCAAAAACCACATACCTTAGGTTGTTGGGTAACTATTTCAATTCAAGTACAGGCGGTTCCTCAATAGATAGCTTTGATGGAGGATTTGGCCTGTTTTTTAGGTCTAGGTCTAATTTATTTTGAGCATAGGAATGTGACCCCATGCCTTGTAGAGCATTTACAGTTTCCACATAGTCATCCCGGAGGTCTTCTTCAAAATTCATTAGAACGGTTGTCAATATTTTTACAACAAACCTTTCCTCAATAGCAGCTTCCAGCTCCCCTTCATCAATGACCTCTATCGTAGACACCACATTCATGTCTTGTGGTTGCTTCATAGACCTGCATATTTTAAACTTTACCTCCTCATTGTTGAGCCTGAACTTCAGCTCTCCGCTCTCAAAATCAACTAAAGCTTGACCTGTGGCCAGAAATGTCCTTCCAAAAATTATGGGAACCTTAAAATCTACCTCACAATCGAGAATTACGAAATCTGCCAGAAAAATGAAGTTGTCCACTTTTACGAGCACATCACATAAAATACCCATAGGTCATTTCACTGCCCTATCTACCATCATCAATCTCATTGCAGAGCTTTTCTGCACACCTAAGCCCAATTGCTTATAGATGGCTAGAGACATCAGATTGATAGTTTCCCCTAAATCACACAGGGCTTTTGCAAACTCAAATGCTTCGATTGTGCATGGTATAGTGAATGCATCTGGGTCCTCCTTTTTCTGCACCAGAGATCTTATAGCAATATCACTACAATGATGAATATTGTTTGTTGGTTCAGAACTTACATCTCTCTTCATTGTGATTAAGTCCTTCACGAACTTACCATATCCTAGCATCTACTCTAGAGATTCCACCAACGGGATGTTCACTGATAGCAGTCTCAGCATTATTATGAATTTTTCAAACTTCCCATCTTGCGCTTTCTTCTTGAGTCTTTGGGGGAATGGAGGAGGTGGTCTCGGTATCTGATGTACAGGCAAAGTAGCCTCTACTTCTTTTTCTTTTACCTTAGCCGGCTTCTCTGTTGATTGGGCTCCTTCTGTATCATTTACTTGTTCAGCTTCAACCTATTCTTCCTTATTTCTCCCTCTATCATGTTTCTGCTCAGTACCTGCAGTTTTCAACTCATTAAGGATCTTACTGCTTCTGGTGGTAGTGGCCATGCAATGCCCATCCTTCTTGGGATTCTAAATAGTGGAACTTGGTAGCGAGCCATTGTTCCTCGGGTTCAGTGATGGTCATAGTTGTCCCAACTGCTGTTCCAATTGCTTGATATCAGTAGTGTGATAATCCACTAGTTGACTCATACTGGACAAATCACTCTTTATTTCTTTCACACCTACATCAGTTGATTCAACCTTTTGGAGCACCTTATCCAACATATCCTCTATTTTGGACCCAATGGAACTACCACATGTTCGATCTCTATTACCCAGAGGCACATAGACACCACTGCGGTCATTCCAGTAGCCATCTTTGTTCTGCCAGTTCCCTTGTTCTGTATTTTTTTGTCTTTCGTACTGTCTTTCTCTGGAGTAGTTTTGACCTTGATATCTAGAATTATATCCTTGGTTTCTCGAGTTTTAATTTTGAACCCCCCCCCCCCGATTGCTCAAGTATTTGGCCTTCTCATCTAAGAAAATGTCCTGATCTTCATACCTGTTTGAGGCTCCCACATGATTCAGCTTCTCAGAACCTGTCATGATATGCCTTGTGAGTAAATCCATTTGGGTTCTTATGTGAGCCATATCTTGGTCCCTTGTTCAGATGAAAGCTCAAAAGTGAACCCAAGATCTCCTACTTCAGCATCCCTAGTGTGCCATGCTGTGTTATTTTTTGAGACTTCATCCATTAGTTGCATAATTTCTGGGAATGGCATTCTCATGGATGATCCTCCACACACTGCATCAACAACAAGTTTAGTAACATGATCTATAAAATGCATGTTTTAAATGTCTCACTCCAAGTATCATGCATTGCCTCCCCTGGTTGTTGTTTGCGTGCACCTATTTCATCCTTCATCTATAGTTCTTTTGATTTAGGATAGAACCATTCCAGGAAGGCTTCTCTCAGTTCAGTTCAAGTCCTGACTGAATCATCTTGTAGTTCATTTAGCCAATTGGTTGCCTCCCCAGTGAGAGACAATGGAAATAATCTCGGCCTCATAATCGTCTGACTAACCCCAGAAATTTCTTGTGATTTGCATATCACCACGAATTTCATTAAGTGTTGGTGAGTGTCATCACCAGCTGCACCTTTGAACATACCCTTCAAGTTCAGCAGCTGAATAATCGTGCTAGTAATTGTGAATTTCACACCTTGAGGTAGTGCATGTAGCACTATTACTCCAGTGGCTCCAGCTCCATCTAAGTCTAGATCATCCTCCTCGAACACCACATGGGATGGTTGATATGCTCGACTCCTTGGAGCTAGTGGCTGTCGGTGGAGAGGAGTTATCTCTTCCACTCCATTTTCCTCCACCACCCTAGGTTGGTCATTCGCAGCATTCTGCAGAGCACCTCTAGCAATTGTGTTAGCCTAAGTCTAAGTCTATGCCTTTGAGCCTCAAGTTCCTGTGTATTCACCATCTTGCGGATAGTTTTTCTCAGTTTCGGATCGTAAGGAATCAGTGGGGATCCCTTACTTCTACCATTTGGCATGCACTATTGAACTTACATGTCAAAGACACAGACAAAGAACAAGATGTAAAATTAGGAAATATACCTACAATTTGACTAATTGCTAGTAACGTATTTCTGAATTGAAATTCCCCGGCAGTGGCGCCAAAATTTAATATGTCCAAACTTACACCTCAATTAAGAAGTATAAACGGTCGAAGTCAATTTTTAGAGCTCAATGCGAGTTAAGGTCAATCCCACAGAAAATATCTATACAGTAAAAGTTTAATTGTCGCATTTATCCAACTGTTGTTATTATTTCCTAGAGAAAGTAATTACACATTGTAAATGGGTTTTGATTGTAAGTTTCAAGTAACGAAAGTCTAATGGATTACTCAAGTTTCACAAGTAACATGGTTTTAACTTCAAGGTTTGGATGATAATTAAATGAAATAAGGGTTGTGTTCCCAATGAAATTACATCTAGTGTCGATTCGTGAACATGTTTCAGATGATTGATTCTTTGCAAATTACAAGCGAGCTAAATGTATCAACACCACTTAGCCTTGTTAGATAACTTCCAATAGGATCCTCTCGGTTTTAGAGTGTTACGATATTTTACCCTCGCATATTTTGATGTCAAAGTTCTCTTCTCTCAAACTCAAACTTTCACTCCAAACCAACAGATTAATTTGACTTTTTCCTAAATATCAATTTTTTCTCGAACAATTGATACGCTCAAATTACACCTCCTTACAGAAGTATAAGCGATCGTTATCAAGTAAAGAACCCAACTTGTAGGTTGGGATCGATCCCACGAGGAAAATGGTTTAGACTTTACTTTAACTAACATTTATATTCAATTAGTCAAATTATTTCCAGAAACAGGTAATAAAAGGGGGGTTGTGTTTGTGTAAAACAAATAGTAAGAACTTAATAAGTAATCAATAA